>JAPQWV010004667.1:0-27681 GCA_027422505.1 Craterostigma plantagineum
AAGTAAACGTGTGGAGCATAGCTCTAAAAAAGGCAAATTCGCGGTTAAACCAAAGCGAAACTTGGGGCGACACGAGCGTCGCTAAGCCGAACTATAAGTTCAAGGTAAAGTGCTTCAAACTGCGGCAAATTGGGTCCCAAGTCGTCGGACTGTCGCCTTCCGAAAAGGAAGCCATGAAGCCAACATGGTGAGAGACAATACCAAGGAGGTTGACGAGATGAGTCTTGTCGCGGTGGTCTCGGAGGTAAACTGATTGGTCGAATCCACAAGAATGGTGGATCGTACCACCGTGCTACACGTCATGTCTGCACGAACCGTGGACTCTTCTCTACCTGTGAGCCGGTGAAGGAGAAAAGATCTACATGGGCAAACTCGGCTGCTGCTACCGTCGAGGGAAAAGGTAACGTGCAGCTCAAAATGACTTCCGGAAAAATATTAACGCTGAAAGATGTGTTGTACGTTCCGGAGATACGAAAAAATCTTATTTCGGGATTCTTGTTGAACAAGCATGGTTTTCGTATTGTTATTGAATCCGACAAAGTGATATTGTCTAAGTCGGGTATGTTTGTTGGTAAAGGCTATGCCTGTGATGGTTTGTTCAAGCTGAATGTAATGACTATTGTAAATGAGAATGAAAAACGTTCTTCTGTTTACTTGCTTGAATATTCCAATTTGTGGCACGGTAGATTAGGTCACGTTAATTTTGAATCGATACGTCGATTAATTAACATGGATCATATTCCAACATTCGAAATTAATTCGAAACATAAGTGTGAAATTTGCGTTGAAGCAAAAATGACGAGATCGTCTTTTCCCTCGGTAGCAAGAAGTACCGAACCGCTTGAATTAATTCATAGCGATTTATGTGATTTGAAATACGTTCAAACACGTGGTGGCAATAAATATTTTATAACATTCATTGACGATTGCACCAAATATTGCTATGTGTATTTGCTTAAGAGCAAAGACGAAGCATTAGAGAAATTTGTTCTATACAAAACCGAAGTTGAAACGCAACTCGGCAAGAAAATTAAAAGATTGAGAAGTGATCGGGGTAGGGAATACGAAGCGCCAATTGGGAGCTTTTGTGTGAACATGGTATCGTCCATGAAGTGACCGCCCCGTATTCACCTCAATCAAACGGAGTGGCCGAACGAAAGAATCGCACATTAAAAGAGATGATGAATGCGATGTTACTGAGTTCAGGTCTACCGCCTAACATGTGGGGCGAAGCTATCTTAACGAGTAATTACCTATTAAATAGGATACCTCGAAAGAAAATGAATAAAACTCCATATGAGTTATGGAAAGGAAAGACGCCTTCTTACCAACATTTGCGAATGTGGGGGTGTTTGGCGAAGGTAGCCGTACCTGCGCCTAAAGCGGTGAAAATTGGTCCTAAAACGGTGGACTGTATTTTCATAGGATATGCACACAATAGTACGGCATATCGGTTTCTTGTATATGATTCGAAAATTTCGGATATACACAAGAACACGGTCATGGAATCGAGGAATGCGTATTTCTTTGAAAATGTATTTCCTTGTAAATCCGATTATGGATCCGGTACATCTAAACGAGATGATATAGAAACCGAGACTCCTAGTACGGTTCATGAGATTGAACCGAGACGAAGCAAGCGTGCCCGAATAGAGAAATCTTTTGGTGATGACTTTGTTACATATTTGATTGAAAAGGAACCGCTGACTTATAACGAAGCAGTGAGCTCCGTGGACGGGCCTTTATGGAAAGAAGCCATAAAAAGCGAGATTGATTCTATCTTGCAGAATCATACTTGGGAGTTAGTTGATCTCCAAAGGGATGTAAACCTTTAGGATCAAAATGGATCTTTAAAAGAAAAATGAAACCAGACGGGTCTGTGGAAAAGTATAAAGCCAGACTTAAAGGATACAAGCAACGCGAAGGCTTAGATTACTTTGACACATATTCTCCTGTGACGAGAATAAATTCGATAAGGATGATACTTGCTATCGCGTCCTTAAGAAATTTGGAAGTACATCAAATGGATGTCAAAACAGCTTTCTTAAACGGTGAGTTAGACGAGGAAATATATATGGAGCAACCCGAGGGTTTTCGTGCTCCTGGAACCGAAAAGAAAGTCTGTAGATTGATCAAATCTTTGTATGGTTTGAAACAAGCCCCTAAGAAGTGGCACGAAAAGTTTGATCACGCGATGATCAACTACGGATTTAAAATCAATGAGAGCGATAAATGCGTTTACTCAAAGGAAACAGGCGATGACTACGTCATTTTATGTCTGTATGTAGACGACATACTCATTGTTGGTAGTAACGACAAAATGGTCAAGTCTACCAAGGATATGTTAAATTCGAAATTTGACATGAAAGATATGGGACTTGCGGACGTGATTTTAGGAATTAAAATCAAACGAACGAGTAATGGTCTTGTTTTGAGTCAAGCTCATTACGTAGACAAAATTCTCGACAAATTCCTCAAGGGTGATTCTGGTGTTGCTAGAACGCCATTAGACCGAAGCGTTCATTTGTCGAAAAATCGCGGAGAGGCTATTTCTCAAGTAGAATACTCCCGAATTATCGGAAGCTTGATGTATCTAATGAGCTGTACTAGGCCAGATATTGCTTATGCTATAAGCAAATTGAGTTCGTACACGAGCAATCCGAGTGTGGGTCATTGGACCGCTATAATACGGGCTTTGAGATACTTACGGTATACTCGAGACTATGGATTACACTATGGTCGATATCCGGCTGTGTTAGAAGGCTACACAGATGCGAACTGGATATCTGACATGAAGGACTCTAAGAGCACAAGCGGCTATGTGTTTACACTCGCTGGAGCTGCTGTGTCTTGGAAATCCTCGAAACAAACGGTTATAGCAAGATCCACTATGGAATCCGAGTTCTTTGCCTTGGATAAATGTGGAGAAGAAGCCGAATGGTTACGCCATTTCTTGGAGGATATTCCTAAATGGGAAAAACCTGTGCCGCCTATATGCATACACTGCGATAGCCAATCGGCTATTGGACGGGCACAGAGTACTATGTATAATGGTAAGTCGAGACACATACGTCGTCGACATAATACCGTTAGACAACTGCTCTCAACTGGAGTTATCTCGATTGATTATGTGAAATCGACGGATAACATTGCGGATCCGCTAACCAAAGGGTTAAATAGAGATGCGGTTGAAAGGTTGACGAAAGGAATGGGCTTAAAGCCTTAAAGTGTAAAAGTGTTAAGAAGGAAAACCCTACCTAAGTGACTGGAGATCCCAAGATCTAGGTTCAACGGGACAACCTAATCTTAAGACTTGGTATCACTGTGGGGGAAACCCCGCTCATTCCTGTCAAGAAACAGTGATGACGGAAAAAGGCTAGCATTGTGATGTTTTAATGACTATCATAGAGTGTTGATGAAAATACTCGCGACGTGAGAAGTCACCTATGTTAGGGAGAAGTGGGGCCGCTTCAAAGGAGAACTGAAAGGCTTAGTTCTTTAGAAACCCTCGCAGAATCAGGACGTGTCCATGGCCGTACTGGACAAAACCATGAGAACGGAACAAGAGAAAAATGGTCTCTGTGTATTGTACGTGGGTTCGTTTACACGAAAAGCGGGACAGTTCAAAGACATCGTGTTCTACTGGACTGCAGTAAACCAAGCGTGCATACAAGGAGGAAGTTCAAATGGTAAAACATACTATCCTCTATGCAGAGTATCATTAGATTAGCAGAAACATTAACCAAACAATTCTCATTCATGTGGGGGATTGTTAGATAATTTATATTATAGTTGATTTATAAATTATCTTTTGTGAATGAGAATTAATTAAAAAAATATATATATTATTTTATTTATTGAAGTGGGCTTTGAAAATGTTATTGGGCTTCGGTTTTGGCCCAATAACGGCCCAACTTCTAGAAGGCCCAATTTCTAGAAGTTGGGATTGGTGGCTTTGTAATTGAGTGGATTTTTAACCACTCCTCAACTCAACTCACATGATATCATCTAATTATTAAAAAAAAAAATTATTATTTTTTATTACAAAATTTTGGCTATAAATAGGCCATTAATTCAAAGGAAAAACACACAAGAATTAAAAGAAGATAAATAAGAAAATAATTCCCAAAATATTCTCTGCTATTGCTCTTATTCCGTTCGCCGTCGGTGTCGTTTTTGTGCTAAAACGAACGCCGTGTTTTCGAAGTATCCTGAGAAATAGACGCTCGTTAAAACCTCTAGCACATACGTGAGGGAGCGAATCTATTTTAAGGAAATTGTGTGCTACACAATCTTCGAATATTTTTCTTTCCCAGCCAACACAGCATGTGCGACAAAATTTTGAGTTATTATCGGAAAGTTACTTCCGACAACCCTATATGAAGGCGACATGTATTCGCTCAGTCAAAGGAAGTATATATCAAAGACAATGTAAACAAACATACACCGCTCAAAAATTTCAATACGCATTAACTTCAGAAGACCGACGAACTGATGTACAACAAGTTCGATCAAGTGACAACTGTGCATATCGATTCAAAGCATTTCCTCCAAGGACATTTGAAAAACTTGTATGTTTAATTGGACTCAACTCTGAAATCTCAAGTGTTGTTTATATAGGGGAGAGACAATTTGCGTTGCATTCTTTTGGCCTCATTAGGATTTTATCGCATTAAGTTTTCTTCCATTTTTAACGAGGCAGCTAATTATCGAATTAAAGGATCTATCTTTAAATGGACATCCAAGGTGGAGTATAATGAATATAGTTAGTATTTAGCGATGCCATGTAGGCATTTAGTACAACGCTCATACCTAGGTTTAAGTGAAGGTAGGACTGTATGTGATCCGAGCTCGGTTCATTTTGCAGGGCTCGAGCTCGTCGAACTTACGAGCTTGAGCTCTTATATTTGAGCGCCGAGTTCCATTTGAGGCAATAAATCGAGGTTGAGCTGGATCTTTTTAAAATAAATAAAGTACAAATTAAATAAATACCCTTGCAGGTTATAGGAATTGTGAACAGGCTCGACTCATCTTTCGCTCTAAAAGTGGAAGTTTGATAGATGTTTGTAAATTGAGTGTCTTCTGTCTTCACTCTAAATTAATAAAATGTTAACTAATAATAAGTTATCTATTAATTAATAACTCCATTAATAAAATTTTGTGGTTTCAAGAGTACTAATTTAATGAATTTCTACCATAATAATATGTTGGTGGTTTTATTAATACTTGTCGTTCAATTTATTAACACAAATAATACAATCAACCAATCATTACAATTACAGATATATTACGATCCGTGTTCGTTAAGAACGTTTGTTATGTTAGACATATCTTCTTCACCCACCAACAAAGTCTCAAGGCGTGTAAAGATTCCTCAAGTGATCAACAACATCGCATGAAGAACTAATGTTAAAATCAGATCGATGGAGTAGGCTCGAACCAATCCGATTACTCGAGCTCTCGGGCTTCTGACTGATGGGCGGCAATTTAGTTGCTGTGATGCTGTAGCGCACGCACACTCGATGGCTTTGTATCTCTTCTTCGTCTTCATCTTCAAATTCTTCGGTTGGTCCGTGCACTTTAATCACGAGCATGACTTCCTTGTCCCTCGCGTCCTCGCACCAGCTGTTTAGCGGGACACCATCCACAAACTCTTCTACGGTCTGATACTCTTCGTGCCTGATCGAGACCTCAACGATGTGGTCCGCTTCGATGATTCCACGGGACGGTTTCACCTGCATTCCATTACTTTGATTTTATTTTATTTTGGTATAAAATACATATACATTTATTAAAGGCAGACTCCAGTTAACCATACTTAGGGATATCAGCTAATGGACAATATTTTTTCTTTTTTAGGGCGACCTGGACTCCACTCAATCGACTATGAACTTCGCGCTATGCACTCCGAGGATGAGATTAATCCACACGGATCAGGGGAATATTTCCCAAATTTAACGAATACTATAGTCACATGGTTCAAAACCATGGCCTAAGGGGTGAAAACACACCCCTCAAGCCGTTAGGCGAAAATCACGTCTTCTTACGTGTTAAATTCCGTCAAAATTAACGAACAGGCGAACAAAAACGGGAAAAACCAGTAATACTTGAGACTAGAAGTGACATCTCACAATATGTTGGGGGTTGGGGGCAAATGAGAAAAGAATAATAATAAGGGAACGAACCTGGAGCCAGCGAGGGAAGCCAAAAGAACCTCGAGTGCTACGCTCGGATGCCTTGCCGTTTGCGTCGATGGTAGAAACCCCTTGGCAAATTATTTGGAAGATGGCGGTGTCTTTCTTGCCTTTATTGGCGATTCTCAGTATGGACTCGTCCTGGTTCTGTAGTATGACGTTGTTCGTGCTCATGATGATTTCAGGAACTTTGTACTGCTCTTCGAGCAGACGCCTGACCTCTCGATTGGATCTCATTATCTCTCCAAATACCCGTCTTCTTACCGACTCTTTGACTCGAGCCACCTCCACTTCGAAGATGCAACGCACGGGCTTGTGGTCACTGTCTGTTACGTCCATGCAAGCGTCATACCTGTAATAAATACAAGTCCAGAAGCAAACTATTTTACTAGAAACCTGATAGAAGGAAAGAGCGCAATATTAGATCCGCTATCTAATACGGAGATAAATTTACGAGAGAAAATCCAAAATGGTTGCCAATGCTTATTTTGGACCAATTTAGTCTCCCATGTTTTGCCTGAACCAATTCGATCATAATATCATGATTAATGTCACTTTTTTTAACTGGAATCTCGCACGTGCCTACAAATCTACTGAAAGAGAAGCACCTAATTCTAAGATCTAATACGGAGATATAAATTTCATAAACGAAGAACTCACTGCGATGCCGACGCGACCACGGGACATTCCAAACTGCAAGTTGATAGGGAAGCAGAACGACTGTCGCGATACAATATTCTGTCGCACCATGCAGGAATACGTTTCTTCTCCCCAGAATCATACCCTTAACAAAAGTGATAAGATTATAATTGATTCCTTAAAACCTATAAAAGTGTGCACTTGAAATTTAAAGAGCTAGGCTACTTCTATTTATTTAGTTTACTTACCTGCCAATCCCGGTTGGTACTTTTCGAACTTGTAGGTCGGAGGGAATCTGATGACGGCTTCACGCATCCCTTGGAAGGCGTTTCCAGACTTCATTTCTGCACGCAACTGATCCATCTCTCTGAGCCAGTCGAAGCTTCTCTGGGAGACGAAATCCCGAGCCTGATCGTAAGATATGTCGTTCAGACGGTAATTGAAGTCTCCCAAAAACACCACCATATCAGCATCGGATAGCTCAGGAAGACCTTCCATGGAGTTTGCAACTGTACCACCCTTCACCAATCAAAATATACGTAATTTTTTTAACAGACCACGCTTATAATAAGGGAATTCTATAAACAGAGACATGAAAAAATATAGAAATTTGGGTCATGGGCTCACATTAGCATGACGAGTTGTCTGCGATGGATTCGAACCATTAGGTGGACGATCAAACACCATCGTTCGATAGACGTGATCGAAGTCAGCATTTCGACGATTTACAGCTTCTAAATGCGCAGCAAAGTGACAGTTTACAAAGCATACGACTCTACGGTAGATTCTCATCCTCATCCCAACAGCTCCCTGCAGCAGCTAACTTAACTTTTATTAGAAAAACGGTAATGCGTTGAGTACAAATGAAGTGCATACTAATAATAAACTCGCCTTGTTACCAATCGCCCGTCCCAGTCCACAAGGAACCGCTGCTACGTCAACATCTCCGACATGGGCTTGAATTTTGTTTCTTATCCTGAGGAATGATTTCAAGACAAACCAATCATCCATCATACTAACGAAACAAATACGTAATAATTTAAACTTGTAACGGTTTAGAAGACACAGCTATTTATTACCACACCGCGATTAGCAAGCCCGCCAACTGCCTTGAGCCCACGCATGTAAAGGTGGATCCCTCATCCAATGTTTTCCCTATCATTTCTAGCACCACCACTGCCCAGCTGAACTACCCTCGACACCCATCTGCAACTATAAATACAAAATAATATATACACTAAAAGGAGTCAGGAGCTGATGAAAGTGGAACAAGTGCTTCTTTTTATTACCATAAAGAAATGCAATGACAATGGGTTTCAAAAATGTCTCACCGTTTCCTTAGCTGCAGAAACTGCGAGAAAACCAGCACCCATCTCCACCTCCTGCAATCCCACGACAACAACATCGATCCCCGCCACAGCAGATCCCAGCCAAGATATTAGGGAATCATGGGATGCTTTGCCTTCTCCAACATTCCAAGTTCCAGCCAATATCTTCAACTTCTCTATCCTCGTATACGAAAATTCTCTGAAGCTCAATTCTGTTCTCAGTATATCATTCAGTGGCCCAGGGGAAGTCACACTCCACCCTCGAACACCACCATGGTTACCTAAAGAGAACACATAGCCCGAGCCAACTGCCAAGCCTATGATGGGGCTACTGTGGCCCACCCACTCACCCAACAAATCACCGTTGAGATCCAATACCTGTATCACACCATGGTCATACCCGACCCATATTCTCGACCCGACGCTGCACATGCATTGAACAGAACAGGGATGGTAATGAACGTCTTGAATTTGAGAGCCATTCCCATCCCATTGAACGAGCGAACCGTTGGCAAATCCCATCCATACGTTTCCATCTGGCGTTGATACCAATGCTTCGATACGTCTGCTGTCTTCTTCGCAGCCTCCTTTAGTCGCAGCTCTAAGAACAGCGTCTGCTGCCCCAAGTATGGCGTTGCGCGAGCGTTGAAAGAAACTGAACGAGTTTGGAGTTTTTCCTTTGGGGTCGAAATGAATGGGGATTTTGCTTCTTCCTCCATTAGTGGATCGGAGGGTATGCTTTCGATCTCACCATTGATGCTGAGCACCTTAAGTAGGTCTTTGGTCCTTGCATCCCTATGTGGTGAACAGAAGAAGTCAAATAAGTTTCAGATATTATTCATCAACAAAACAGGCCAAGACGAT
The DNA here is from genome assembly GCA_027422505.1 of Craterostigma plantagineum. NCBI lineage: Eukaryota > Viridiplantae > Streptophyta > Magnoliopsida > Lamiales > Linderniaceae > Craterostigma > Craterostigma plantagineum. The sequence continues at coordinate 9,026 of JAPQWV010004667.1, forward strand.
TACAATCTGTATATGTTCTCATAAAAGAAAATGGTAAGCTTAGAAAGAGTGTTTAATTTGCAGCAGTGCAAGCACATATTGAGTAATCTCAAGTATATAACAACCATTATGATGTATGTGCGCTTAAGACATCTATAGAAAATTGCTATAATGGATTTACCATAATGCAAATGAATGATAGCTGGCACTCCACACCTTCGCGCCGACGTGATCGGACAACATAATTCTGACATCTGAAGAAAATATGCTGCAACAAGCACCGTTTGCTACTGCAACTTGTTTCTTGAGATCAATCGACCTCTCCACCGTTAACGCAGCCATGGGCCTTTGTTCATAGGCTAAAGCAAGGGACTTCTCCATAGCTTCCCAAGGCCAGATCTTGATCGAGCCTCCCTCTGATCCAGACCATATATCCCCTGAGGATTCAAATAAGAAAAAAAAAAAACAATTATCATTGCTGTACCATACAAAGCTTCCCTTTTTCCCAAATCGTAATGATTTGGTTTCAAGCAATCAATAAGTATCGGAAAATTCTATCAGACAACACAAACTAAATCCCATATCTTCCATTAATCCAAACGAGTGAAATGATCAGAATCAGAAAGCAGCATAGAAGCAAAAACCCACATAAAGCTCAATACCATAAGAGCTCACGACCATAGACAACACTGGCCCTTGGTGCGCTTGCCAAGCAACGATCTCCTTGAAACCATCACAAGCTTTCCCTTTCTCCTTCCCGCTCTTCGCTACGCTTCTCATCATTTTCCAGCACCTAACTCTCCCATCACTGTGCCCAGTCCACACAACCCCATTCGCTCCACAGCCCACCAAACACAAGGCCGGCGACCCAACCCTAACGGACTCGAAGTACCTCATCGTCCCATATTCCTTGTCCGTGTTCTCTACGCCGTACAAATCCCCGCCCAAATCCCACGCGCGGACCCCACACTCCGACCCAGCCCAAAGCTCCGACCGTTTATTCACTCCGCCGCCGGACACACAGGTTATGTTCCTCAAGAATCTCCCGGCCTGAGACTCCCTCGTCAAGTGCGGCCTTATCTCCAGGCACGGCGGACGGTTCGGGTGGACGGGAAACCTAGCCGGCGGCCCGAAAATCCCAGTTCCAAAACCCGACCCGGCGAACTCCGGCAGGGGGCTTTTTTCCGGCGACGGAGAAATGGAGGAGACGGTGGGTTCGTCGTTCTCAGGGGAGTTGTAGAATCGATCGAAGATTCTGATTCTCGGCGTGCTGGCTTCGGCGTCGGAGCTGGTTTCAGAGCACGACGTGAATCGATCGGAGGCGTGATATGAAGAGTAGTAATTCGCGTTTGCCATCACGATTACTTCAGCTCAGCGTTTGATATTTCGTTGCTTTCGTGTCTGATTATGAATGACGATAGAAACTCTACGTAGTACGTACTACTACACAGCTCTACGACGACGTTTTGGATTTGGGCAGGGAAAAGTTGGGACGGCGGGTAAAGTGGGGTCACTACTTCGACGTTGACTAAACGCACCAACGGTTTATCAATCGTATTTTCATTAATCAATTGCGCACTGAACAGCTCATCAAATAAATTAAAATAAATAATCGACGATTTGATTATTTTTAGTAGTGCTTCGTATCGACAATTACTATATAGGGGTTAATCTTATCTAAAATAATATTGCGTGATGTGTCCTGTGTATTACAGACAGGAATTAAATATTTGGTGTCTCAAAAGTCGAATCTACTGCTACTTAATAAACTTTTAAATAATGCTAATCAATTCCCCACGTCGAAAAAGAGAAGAAAATTCCAGTTCTATTCATGTCAAAATAGTTTCTTTTATATGTAATTCAACTGTATGCAAGTTTTAGGTTTGTAAAACTCAAACATAATTCATATAATTTTAAAACTATCTAAACTATCTTATTTTCTCATGTGCAATTTTATAATTAGTCGGGAGTTTATTTCCCAAAAAATCCGTCGAGCAGATCATCATGACTCACATGAATTCGATTTTAATCGGACTACATAACTTGTGTTTGATTAGGATAGAGCAAAGATTAGAATGATTAGTCCCATTAGATGTTGGATTGTCCCACTAAGGGCATAACAAAGAAAAGGATGTCTCTTTTTGAAAATTTGAACCATGGTCGTTTCATTTTATGATTGGAACTGTCAAAAATCCCAAAAACAATATCAAATGTGTTTTTTTTTTCTATCAATGAAAACACTGAATGGCTACTTATACATAACCGTATATGTATAGTCAGCATGTTCAGACCACATATTTTAATTCCGCATATACTATTACCATTATTGCTATTATGGTATGTTATGTTTTTAAAACAGAAAGTATGGTCCAAAATGTGTTGACTAAACATGTGGCTATCAATCAACAAGTAAGTATGATATATTGATAAATGCACATATATGTTTATATTTATATAACGAGAAAGACAATTCTTCATTTAATGCATGATTAGTTCGACTAAATATCTCCCAATGTCGTTAAACAAGAACAACGTGTGGTGGCTGAAAAGGCGACACGTGTTCGTATTAATTGCGTTAGGGTTCTTCTAACTTAACTTGTCAAACACTATCTTGGACAAAATCCACTTCAAATAATGTTACGTGAGGAAGTTACTGTTTTCCAATAATTTATGTTTGCACATCAGCTTCCAGTTATAGAATTGTGTTATAAATTTTAGTCGTGGTCGGATTAAGCATGAAACAGGAATTTCTGAAACGATAATTATAAAATCATTACGATTGTTATGTACACATCAATGCACTGTTACATAAAACACATTATCCATTTATTTATAAACCCGACAAAACATATCATAATTGTACACACATTTTCTGTCAATTACGATATTCATGATGAAGAATTATTTGAATAGATTATCAAGAAACTATAAATGTAGTTAGTTATGCTTAGGAGTAATAGATGAGAGCCAATTTATGAGTTCGATGACTTGGCTTCACAAAAGCTCAGCTCGAGGCTCGAGCTCGTCTCATTTTTATCGAGCTCGTGCTCGAGCTCCTGTTAACGAATTTGAGCTCCACCTCCATCATCACTATTCGAAAGCTCACGACCTGATCGTATTTTTATTACAAAAAATATTCAAATATGAACATTTCTTGCACTTAATTATTCTTGAGAAACACCTAATTTCACATTGCTATGAGATCTAAAATATTTGACTAGCCGTCACCCTCATTCAACTACCATATTTCTTGAGGCTAGGCTTAGGAGAAAGTTTTCAATTTACAATGGGGTATTTAAGTGTAAAGGTCCCAATGTGGCAACAATGTCAAAGTACATGGTAGAAAATTGATCAAAAACAAACATGAAAAAAACATGTAAATTTACAAATTTCCAATTTTTTTATTCCAGATATAATTATGTTTATTTGTCCTACAGTTTTATCACATACGAAGTAGAAAACGTCGACTGAACGAGTACCTTCCGTCACGTTTAAGAAAAAGCCGAAACAAATCAATAATAAAAGCTTAACCCAAAACTACGCGTACTAACATATTATTCCTCGGTCTTGAATAAATAATACGTAAGTACTACTACTTATATCAAGGCCTCCAAGGTGCTGGCGGTGGTGGTGACGGCACAGTGACCGGCTGAAGGGCCGAAAAAATCATGTTCTTATTGACCCCAACAACATCGCCGTCGTCCGCCATTAGCGACACCAACGCCGCAACCAGCCCAGCATTTCCCGTGAGTGTAGGCTCGGTGTAGCTGTAATTATTCCTTACATCCTTAAACCCGTCAAACCTGTCCGGGCCCCGCACCATCGCGCCAACGATTGTGTTGGGATTTTTGGCCGGGGAGTCGCGCCATTTCCAACCGTCGGTGCACGAGTACTTGACGTTATTGTGGTCATGAGGGATAGACGCCCCACGGTGATGGACCCGCTTAGGGTACTCGTTGCCGTACCCAACCACGTAACTCATGCGCTTAGGGTTTTTCCCCAGTATGTAGTTTATCTGTTTGTAATGAGGTAAATTTAAATTTTTGAAATAGATATAGATAAAACGATTTGCTATCTGGCGCACCCTACCGTAAGCCAATCTCTCGATAATTGCGACGTCTCAACCTCCACTGACTCTCTCAAATCCAAAACTGTCGCCCTCTACTGCGCGTTAATTGCGAAAAATTTTCATCATGTATTATCCATACTGAGACGATGAATTTTTTAAAAATTAACGCGCCAGAGAGGGCGGCTGATGTGACAACGGACTCGAGTGGTGTGGCGGAGGTGGCGGCGGCGGCATTGGAAATTGAAGGAAGATGCAATTATCGAGAGATTTGCTTACGGTACTCGCGGTGTTGCTCACGGTAGGTGTGCACCTTAGCTATCTCAATAGATAGATAGATAGATAGATAGATAGATAGATAGATAGATAGATAGATAGATGGATGGATAGATAGATAGATAAGATAGTATACTTGTGAAGTGGCGAAAGTTTTTAGAGCCCTTGAAGGCATGAAGTAAGGACCGCAGTTCCACCCCGGAGCGCCCGTCGCAGCAAGGTAATCACCGAACAAAGAAGCTAAAAATGCAGCATTTGCAACATATTGCAGTTCTTGTGCATGTCGACGGCTCAGTTCTATCAACCCACCTATATAAAATACAAATTCAATCGATTCTTTAACTCCGAAAACATGGATCAGTTTAAATATTACCTCTTGTAAAGTTGAAGACCTTAAATCTCTTGAAGTAAGAACACATGGTCAATTCCGTCACATGCTGGTAACTTCTGAGCATTTCCTCGTAGGGATAGCCAGGGCTCAGAAACAACCTCGCCCTCGTAAGGACAAGCATGGCCGCGGGCAACTTGTTGTCCCAACTCAGAACCCTTGAATCCAATTCCATCGCAAAAGCATTGGCATTCATCGGAACGTCAGGATTGGTCGCCAGGGCAAAGTACGAGGTGTCCCCCGTTGCGTAATAGAGCCACGCAGCTCCCCACATGTACTCGTCGTAGCATCCAGTGGATTCGTATACGTAAGAAGATTCCACGTGGTCCGAGTTTCTATGGGAGTACGGCCGTGCGAACGAAAAGACGGTTTTGGCCCCATTGACGAGCTTCTTTGAGTACGCAGAGTCGTCTCGGAATACTATCGATGCAGAGGCAAATGCAGCGCCCATCTCTCCCGCGAGCTCCGGGCTATGGAACGTGGTTTGCACTCTTCTCGGGTATTCCATGTCCTCTGGTCGTTGCCAGCAGTAGTGGTCGTTCGGCTTCAACAACCCATTCGACCCCCGCCTACCTGCAATACAAGGTATTTTTTTTTATAAAACCCTAAAAATTTCATCCTTAATAAGAGATAATAGACACATTTGTCCATCCATATATCACCCATCATCTTTTTCCATATAACGAACTAAAATATTAGGTGGCGATAAGTAGAGCAGTGCATGATAACACATCAATCAATTAGCTCATGCATTGCTTAGAGGGTTCATTAAAAAATTTAGCACCATAAAGTAAGATATTCTTTGATCACATGCCTGGCTGTATATCTTGTCGATGGTTGTGGCGGTATTGTTGAAAGTAAGCAGCAAATAATCTGTGCCCCATTTGATCTTCTCTCTAACGTTATGGTACTCGTTTATCGCACGGTACTTGGCCTCGTACTCGATCACGCTCCAGCTAAGCATTGTCATTGCGAACGACATAGGAAAATGGTACTTTATGTTGTCTCCGGCATCGTAATAACCTCCGACCAAACCCCACGGAAGATCTGTTAGGTTCACTCCGTCTTTCAAGCCCGAGTCTCCTCTCCATGCGAAGCTGTGATTTTTGGGCAATTTTCCCGCTGCAAGAGGGAAATTACAAGTTGCCAAAATTATTCGTATATTAGTGAAAGAAAACTAAACACATAATCCGACGCACATTTTTGGGCATCGAAGAACTGAAGGGCTAATCGAAGGGCTTTCGTGTAATTGGAATCTTGTTGTGGTACATCCTTGTTCTTGGGCAACGATGTGATTATTATTGTGGGAATGGAGATTACAAGGAATATAATGGCAAATGACCAAATAGTCCATTTCAAAGCTCTTTTGCTGAGAACAATGCATCCGAGATCAATATACTCCGGTTTATTATTTTCTGATGGGTCTAAAATCCAACTTTGTTGTGTCTCGTCTAGAATACGACGATACTCAGTATGTGAAATCGTCTCTTTATCCCAATCGGCCATGTTTGGTGTTTTTTCATCGTCCGTTATATAATCTCCACTGAGTTCAAAGCCTCCCCAGTTATGACGCATTTTTTCCTTTACGACGAATTACGCCGATAATAAACGTAAGAAATGATAAATAATGACGTGATTGAATAATCACATGTGTGTTTGTATTGCGCGCATATATATAACACTTACCTCGATCACGAGATTTTCTGGAACTTAAATTAGTACACTGATCGTCTGGTGGTGGTGTTTGATGGCCCGATTTACCTTCGATGAGGGTTTAGTCTTCTTAGAAAACTGAAATTTATCAAACCGAACACATCAATGTAAAGAGATTGATCTGATCAGTTCCTAATTATTTTAAGATAAAAGAAAAATGGGAATATTATACTTGAAAACGATTAGCTTGGATCCAGATTTATGTGTGTATGTTTAGTTTTTCTTCCTTTTTTTTGGGAATAGAGAATAACAAGGTTTTGTAGTATGGGTTCAGGGAAATGAATTTTGGGCGATCAAAAACCACAGAATAAGAATAAATATAAAATAAATACGGTGAATCCACATCCCAAACGACAACAGAATAAATAACAACTTACACCATGCACAATGTAGAAAAAAATGTAGCAAACAGCTTTTAATAAAAAAATATATTGATATATATGTTACTGGAAGGTGAATATCAAATTAATGGTATATGATTACTCAAACGAAATTTTTTGGGAAGTGACAGATGAGCTTGCAAAAAATACTATATGTAGTTATAGTGAAGAATTCTTCTGAGATGGATCCCCTATAGATGCTGTGGTTTCCCTTTTTGGTATACAAATATTACTATATACTATAAGAAAATTAAGGTCAATATTTTCTACGGCAAGTACAATTTCTCAACGGAAAACTTGTTTTTTGCCCGTGCAATGCGCGAGTCTTTAGCTATATCTAGTCGTGTTTTATTAAAAACTAATAGATCGGTAATGGTGACTGGCAACCTAGGGGAAGCTGGCTGATAACCAGTGGATTCCCTCTTAGTATAAAGTAATAGATATGGAAGATCTTTTTTGTGTTTTCTTTTTTTTTTTTGTTTTTGTATTTGCGGTAACCTTATTTTTTTATATGTGCCGCAAGTGTATATAGGGGATTTTACATTAAAATACCCATTAATATAAAAAATTAGTGAGTCAGCACCCTAATCAGTATTTTTTTATATGCAGGTACCTGTCAGAATAAATTTTTTGCACATTGTTACCTGCCTGCCGAAAGTTACATCATATCACACATTTAGGTACCATAGAGAACCGTACTGTGGTACGTGATACAGCTAGAAAATGATACCACCATATAGCTTTCCGCAAGGTACCGTATGAAACGTATATAGGTACCTTATATGGGTATCATATAGATGCGTAACGTGGTATGCAATACACATATAAAAAGGTACATCAAAACTAGAAACATGGTATGCACAGTCGAACGGGTACTTATCTAAGAAATTTTCTGACATGAGTACTGGCTTGCAAATTTTTTATACAATTGAGTATTTTTCAATATATTTACCCATCTGTGGGTAAAAGGCTGGTGGCCGGTGAGTTTGTAAAGAGTGCCGGCAGATAGCATATAACAGCTATGTCTATTATCCAAAGACTGAAGTGTGATCCTCTTGCCGAGATGACTAATAGTGGAAGGTCATATCTTCGTGTTATGTCACAACCACGATCATGCTAGAGCAATCTGAGAGGGAAAGTGAACTCCGCCCCTCCTAGCCACCTTAACCCCAATAGGGTTAGCATCTGTCATTTTAGAGTTCAAAGTCCGAGCCGTATCTTGTTGTAAGAAACTAATGGTGCTCACCCTATGTATATAAATTTTTCTTCTAGGTCGTTGCCTTTTTCTTGGAGGTTTGCCATTCTCGATCGCCGTTTCCTCTGTTGGTCTTTCTATCTTGGTATTGTATTCGTGAGTGTGGGCATATATCGAGCCTTCAGTAACGGATACAACTTTCAAGAGTTGGGGGGTTTCAAAGTTAAATAAGCCCAAACTGGGGGGTCAATGTTTAATAAATGACTTCAGGAAAAACGAAAGAAAAAATACTTTGAGTGGCATTCAAACTCACATGAATTGCTTGAAAGACTTTTAACTACTTTACAGTTTCCACTAGGCTAAGCCGTGTTATTTGATTTAAGTATATACAAACTGATTGTAGATGTTTTGGCTGGGGTCAATGGCCCCCCAAGCCCCAACGTAGGTCCATCCCTGCGAGCCTTGCGTTTATTGAGAAACGCGACGGCTTTCACGGCTTGACGCGGATCGGGACGTGACAGCATAACTAGCATATCATGAGGGTATGTCATGTATAACTGATTTACAAGTGATACAAATAGAGTATGGAATGATAAAATTTTGGGTTCAAAGTATAATTATTAGCAATTATTTTAATTGAATTGATGACAGTCAGTTGGTGTTTTGAATAATTTTGTGGTGAAATAAAAATAATGATAGTTACTATTAAAATAGTTAAATTATTTTTGTATAACGTGAGAATATTATCTATTTTGTAATAATGCCTTCTAAAAATAACACTTTCTGCAGAGTGCCTAACGGAACCTACCATACCAGTGCCAACTCGTCAGTCATATATGCTCGTCGCACTCTTCGTCCTCAGAATACCCAGACAAGGTCGTACGGCTGGTAAGCGCACAATCGCAGACAGATTCGGTCGTTATGCTACATACTCTCTCTTACCCCAAAGAAACAAACCCAAGACACAGACGAATGCCTCGACCAATCACTGGAACACGAACCTGATGTTTGTCCCCTCAAACCCAACGCTGTCGATTCTTGAAACTAAATGCAAGTCCATGTTCCAACTCAAGCAAATCCAATCCCACATGGTCGTTTCTGGCCTTTGTTTAGATGGGTTGGCTTACAGTCGCTTGGTGGCTTTCTGTGCACTCTCCGAAAGCGGTGATATTGGGTATTGCAAGAAGCTGTTGTTTGCGATGCCAAATCCCAATGCGTTTTCTTGGAACGTAGTCATCAGAGCATTCTGCGATGGTCAGAACCCTTCTGAGACCTTTGCCTTGTACAAAGAAATGTTGCTTCTTTCGAGTGATCTACGGCCCGACAATTATACTTTTCCTATGTTGTTCAAGGCGTGTACGAAACTGCTGGTGTTTTACCTGGGCCTCGAGGTCTTTGCGCACGTCGTGAAAATGAACTACGGCGGCGACAGATTCGTGCGTAATGCTCTTATTCACTTCTTGGTCTCGTGTGGGCAGTTGGAGAGTGCTGGCAAGGCGTTCGACGAAAGTCCTGTTAGAGATGTTGTTACTTGGAATTCTCTGATCCACGGCTTTGTCAAGAGTGGGAGAGAGAAAGAGGCGTTGCGGATATATGACGAAATGATTAAGGAGAACAACGTCGCCCCAGACGAGGTCACCATGATCAGCGTCGCTACTGCTTGCGCTCAGTTGGAGGATTTGAATCTTGGTCGTAATTTCCATCGATATATCAGAGATCACCGAATAAAGATGACGACCTCACTCAACAACACCCTCATGGATATGTACGTCAAGTGCGGAGATCTCGACGAAGCCAAGTCCTTGTTCGAGAACGCGCACGAGAAGACGGCCGTAAGCTGGACAACTATTGTGTCGGGCTACGCCAAATTCGGGCACTTAAGCATCGCCAGGAAACTCTTCGACCAAATGCCCGAAAAGGACGTCGTCCCATGGAATGCCATGATAAAAGCTTACGTCCAAGCCGATCGGGGCAAAGAGGCACTCTCCTTATTCCACGAGATGCAGGCGACAAACGTAAAGCCCGATTCCGTGACTATGGTCACATGCCTATCAGCTTGCGCTCAACTTGGAGCCCTCGACGTCGGAATTTGGATTCATGGATACGTCGAAAAGCACAATCTTTCACTAAACGTCATCCTCGCAACGGCATTGGTGGACATGTACGCAAAGTGCGGTAACGTCGCGAAAGCCCTTCAGCTCTTCCACGAGATCCCGGGTCGAAACGCGCTCACCTACACCGCCTTAATCAATGGCCTAGCTCTCCACGGAGATGCTAAGGACGCCTTAAAATTCTTCGAAGAGATGATTGGCTGTGGCCTCGCGCCCGACGACGTCACTTTCCTCGGGATCTTGAGCGCTTGCTGCCATGGCGGTTTGGTCGGGAAGGGCCGTGAGTTATTTTCTCAGATGAGGTCGAGGTTCGGAGTCTTACCTCGTGCCAAGCATTATTCTGTCATGGTGGATCTTCTGGGCCGGGCCGGGCTTCTCGAGGAGGCCATGGAGCTCGTCGAGGCCATGCCAATGAGGGTCGATGCAGTGGTTTGGGGAGCCATGTTTTTTGCCTGTCGAACGCACAAGAACGTCGAGCTGGGCGAGAGAGCCGCGCGCGAGCTTTTGGAGTTGGATCCACGGGACAGCGGTATATATACATTGCTCGCGAGCATGTACGTTGAGGCGAACATGTGGGACGAGGCTCGTGAGGTGAGGCGGATTATGAGAGAGAGGGGCGTCGATAAAACGCCGGGTTGTAGCTCTATTGAGATTGACGGGAATGTGTTTGAGTTCATCGTCAGGGACGAGTCGCATTCGCGCTCAGATGAGATATACGAGTGTTTGATTCGTCTGTCGAAGCAGTCGGCGAGTTTAGGAGAAGGTTCACCTGACGACAATGTGTTGCTGAATTGCTGACTTGTACAGATTCTAGTTATTTTTCGAAGTAACTAATGGAACTATATTTTGATTGAGTAGAGAACAAATATTACTCATCGTATGAAATTGACACAACCGAAGGGGACTGTGGATGTGGAATGCAGTGGAAAATATACTTTTATATGGGTAGAACATCTACAACCTCTCATTCTCCAACAGCTAATTATTCTCCGATAATTACACAGCTATGAGCTAACTATTCTCAAAAAAAAAAACAAGAAAATGTTACTATATATTTGTCTCATTAACTGAAAAAACAAAAATAGAAGATAATTATAGCAAAACATGTTGTCAAAGTGAACGTAGCCTTTTATCACCAACCACTTTAGATGCAGCGCAAATCAAGGGGAAGTGATAGGGTTCGTTCATCGGCATGGGAAAAAAGTGCCGAAGTATTGTCAACTAACATACAAAGTTGTACATATTTTAAGCTTTTTATTACCAGAAAACTTTTGCCACGCCACGACAAACTAACTTTCCACAACCAACCAACTCGTCATCCAAGAGAAATACAATTGAGAGTTGTAAGATAAGACTGTTCATTTTGATTGAAAATACATATGATAATTGGCATTTAAAGCTAAAGGACCCCACCAGTTTCATTTAGGATTAAGTACCTGTCAGAAACTTTTTAGTTTTAAGGACCCGATACACTTAAGTATTTTTCAGTACCACTTCATGGACATGTACTACCACTTCATGGACCTGCAATACCACTTTGTGGTTTTTCAGTACCACTTCATTGTCTGTAATAACACAAACGATAGTCCGATACCAGTTCATATACACTGTATTGTGAAAATTTTAGTCCTTATCCCTAAATTTTACAGAAATCGAGTCCTTAACTCTAAAAAAATTCTGACAGGGTCCTGAAACCTAACTTAAAACATTTTTGGGTCCTGAAACTTAGTTAGACCAATTTTATTTCCCCCATTCAAATTTAGTTGTTTTTTTTTAACCATGAGAACTATGCCTTGTCGTATTATCCTGCAAAACTATCATAGATACATCTTGACAAATTAAATCAGGGAAATAAGGACAGTGAGAATCGATTGTGACATTTTAACCAACACCTTGAGGGGTCGTTTAAAAAGATGGCCTTTGACATGGTCAATGTTAAAAAAATAGCCTCCAAGTGTATAATGACATTTATACCCTTACTAAATGGGTCCCACTTTTGAAATCGATATCTGTTATCGGGGCCACGAAAGGGTGGGTGGGCGGGCCGTAGTCCAGTGGTCGTGTAGTCAGACGTTCAATTAGTAGGTCATGGGTTCAAATCCCCAACACGTAATTTTTTTTATTTTTTTACAACATGGGCGGGACCCCTGCAGCATGGCGCGGGACCCCTGCCGTGTGTGTGGGGACCCCTGCTCTCTGTGCAGGGACCCTTGCGTTGTGTGCGGGCAGCAGCGCAGGGGTCCCCGCACACAGCGCAGGGGTCCCCGCACACAGAGCAGGAGACCCGCTACGGGCAGCAGCGCAGGGGTCCCCGCACACAGCACAGGGGTCCCCGCACACAGCACAGGGGTCCCCGCACACAGAGCAGGAGACCCGCACACAGAACAGGGGTCCCTGCAGCCTCGCACAGCACAGGGGTCCCCCTACACACAGCGCAGGGTTCCCAGCACCAGGACCCCCGCACACAGCACCAGGTCCCCCGCACACAGCGCAGGGGTCCCCCGCACACAGCGCAGGGGTCCCCAGCACACAGCGCAAGGGCCCCCAGCACACAGTGCAGGGGTCCCGCCCATGCTGCACACCAGATGGCGGGACACCTGCTATATAGCACAGGTCCACTGAGCAGGGGACCTGTGCTGTATAGCAGGGGTCCCCCTGCTATTTTTAAAAAGATGCCCTGTCAAATGACGTAAATACCCTTAATTTGAATTTTTTTTAAAACATAAAAAATCGACGGGGCTATTTTTTTAACGTTGACTATGTCAAAGGCCATTTTTTTAAATATTCCCACCTTGAGCACAAACCTTGACCTACAACCACCTTAAATCTTTTTATATATATACTTTTAATTTATAGGTATTCTTAGTTGTTTATTGTGAGTCGATTACAAACCACACCGTCACACAAAAGTCATAAAGAACATGGGTTGTAATGACATTTCTTTGAGAAGTCTTCATGGGGTTAAACCCATGACTATCGTTGTTGGATGAATTTGAGACGTAGCCATCGGGTCCCAGGGATCAGTTCCACCTCTGGTTAAACCCATGACTATCGTGTCGGATGGATTTGAGACGTATCCATCGGGCCCCAGCGATTAGTTTCATCTTTGGAGTGTGTGGCAGTTAGCCAATAGCCGACTAAGTGTGAGAATACCCCATGACACAAAAAATAATAATAATGGTTAAGTATTTGGATTCCACCGAGGTATGGTTTGACTAAGTGCACGTTTCACACTTCACGCACATCCACAAAAGATCATGTCTCTCCCTCTCTCACCTAATAGTAACGTGCTTATTTATGTTATCATAACTAATTTCACCATTTAAAGAAAAGTTCTAAGAAGTCAAATTTTAATAGATGATCGTTCCTATCTTTCAATGCCGACAAAATCATACTGTGTGTGTGTGTGATATAAACAGTTCGTCTAGTGACCAAACACATTTCAACCAGACACTCACTTGTCAGAAACAACACAACATATAAACTCATTAAATAGCCCCTTTATAGCAGTTAGCTTTCAAGAATATCCTTCTCCTAAGCTCAAATCAATGGCTTTTTCTACAGTAAGTAGAGACACAAACGCCTTCTTTTCATTAAGTTGCATCTCTTTTCCTTAGTTTTTTTTATATTTATTTAAATTCAGGAATATTACTACATGAGGAAGAGTGGGCAAATTCCAGCTTTCGGAGACTGGGAAAAGGCCAACGATTTGCCGATAACGCAGTACTTTGAGTGTGCAAGAAAAGCTGGTCTAAGTAGCTGTAATAGAGACTGTTGTAGTAATAACAACGTTTCTTCTTCTTATTCTTCTTCTCATGTAGTAGTAAATAATAGTGCTGATCTGTACGGATTTGGTTTCCATGAGTATCAGCACAAACCTGCAATGCATCATCATCGTCATCATCATCATGCTTATGCAGTTCCACACACAAAGGTACTAATCGCTTCTGCTATCTCTTTTTTCCATGGAAATTTAACGAACAATTTTTACACGTGTAAATGGGATTGTTCAGCAGACAAGACGAGGAATTGACAAGAGCCACTCGCATCTAATAGAGCAGAGGAAGCAGATTAAGGTTGGAGATTTTGTGAGGCCTAAAGATGTCATAATAACTTCATCACAGCAAAAACAACAGAAGATCAGTAATATCAAGCCTGTAGATGAAGATCTCTATAAGATCCCTTCTCAGCATCTACAAAACACGAAACGAGTAAGCCATCAATCTATGTGTTTTGTGAATTATGTATACAGATAAGTGAAAATTATTTTCCATTTTTCAATTGTAGAAGACAATGCTGGGATTTTTCACAAGATGTATGGCTCCACCTTGTGCTGCATGAGTCTCACAACCAATCAAATCAAATGGGCTATTTATTAACTGAAAAAGAATATTCAATGTATCGATATACCTACTACCACCAACATAGTGTTGAAGGATATGTTCTTCATAATTGTAGTGACACAAAAGTCCTGCTGCATATTCATAAAGATCATTATGCTATTTGAATCCTTTTAGTTTTCTTGATGGTATTTCGTTCATCACACAATCACAGCACAAAAGAACACAAGATGGTCTTATAGCATTATCCAACAGATCAAAAAAATTCCCATTTGTGTACATTTTTCTAGCAAAATCAGAAAAAAATCTTGGACTGCAAATCAAGATGCAGCTAAATTTACCAGTGATGGAATGGGGTGATTATGCCAGCAATCTCTGATGGCGTTTATTGTATCGCTTTCATAGCAAGATAGAGCAACGTCCTACAACAAAGTAAATTACAAACACCGCTAAACTCTTGTCACAGTTGATGGATTCATGCCCTTCAAAACTCACATCGAGTATCGTGGCAAATGGAACCTCAATTTCGAAAAAAGGTAAAGAAAACAGATGGTGGTTCTGTTCAAACGGTGATGAAAAAAACTAAGCACAAATTTCAAAACGAAAAGCACATGAAGAATTTTCAATGAAGGATACAGTAGAGGATACAGATTGTTGATGAAGTGCTAACACACCTTCACGTTCATCTGCTGCCAAAGCTAATAGAAAGAGAACATAAAAACCTCAGAGTTAAGGCCTGGGGAAAGTTGTAACCAAGGGGACTCACCGATTATAAGATACTGGAAGTTTGTGATAGACAGCGCACGTATGTCGTATGTATCCGAAATAGCAAAGCCCCACCGATCAAAATCTGTTTTTTACCAATCACCGAGGTCGTCTAGTTCAAGTCTTCATAAGCATTCTCAGAATCTGCAGGATCATATCTGTTTTCAAACTTGGGTGGTTCATGTCTAGTCTTTAATTTTCTATCACGTCCATAATCTCGATCGTCTATGTATCTCTCTCTATTCCTATGAGTACTGTCCCCACCATCACTATACCTTTTGCGATCATTGCTCCAATGCCTACATTCATCTCCGTCTTTATATCTTCGTCGATGGTTTTTTTCTGGTGATTCTATTGCTCTTTTCGAAACCACCCCTACAAAGGACATTGCATGCAACATATCTCTATCACTTATCTGTTCGCTTACATTACGTTTTGAATATTCATGCACATGTTCAGATCTTTCATTTCGAGATCTTTGCTTGTCGTAGTGCTCCACAGAGTCATGATGAGAGAACGAGCCTTTTCTCGGATGATGAGACTCACGTCTGCTTTCATTCTCAGACCTTTTAGTTGATGCAACAGTTTGTATCTGCGAATTTTTGGGAGTTAAAGCTTCTGTTTTCTCCTCATTTGTGTGGCTATCACTGATTCCGCCCGCTTCCTTAATTGCGGCCATGTATTCCTCTATAATATCCCTTGTTACCTGTTAAGCACATAGTTAGTCAAATACTGGACGAAATGCTGCTCAGAATCATATGATTTATAATATAAGTTTATTATACTGATGGATTAACTAGATTATTTCTGTTAGGAGATTTACGTATAAAGCGTTTCTCATATTATTTTCCTTGCATCAGCTTGTCTTGTGTAAGTCCTATTGTTTTCTTACGTCATAATCAGATTTTTCAGTCTACGTACGAAATAATTGCAGACAAATGTTCGCAAGGGTTGAACAATATGTAATACTCATCCTATGGTGGAGAGTCACTATGTTTTCAAGAGTATGCAATAGGCAACCATTATAAAATTCAGTATAATATCAAATCGAATATCAACATTGCATCTCATGTTCCATTTCACCATGTCTAACTGAAACAAGTACAAGTGCAACAGGGGACTTATTTTTTTTAATTTTTCACAAGTATAGGCTCTTGATTACGGAGGCTGCCTACACTATTCATGTACGATACAAAATCTGCAAATGCAAAGGTGAAAAGAACTAAACAATAAGGCAAACGAGATACATAGAAATACAGAAACTTACCTCCAAAGGATTTCGCTTTAACCTCTTTCCACGGTAAGACATCCTCCGGCGTTTGTAATCTCTTTCCTCAGCCAATAGATCCTCCCTTGTCATTGTTTTCCCATTATCCTAAATAAATGAAATGAAGTTGATCAATATAATACATTTTGGGAAGAAATTGAATAATGGCTGAAAGAAAATGCTGCTGATCAATATGATGTTGTAGTAAATACCATCCCCACATTCAGCCTTTGCCAAAGAAGACCATCATGTCCAATTATAGGTTTGTAGTTGGGGCGTCTTTTTCGCTCCTCTTCAGCAATTTTCGACATGTGTTCATGTGCCTTATAACTGCACAAGGTTTCCAAATAAGAGATTTGTGTGTCACATGCCGACAGAATGCATTGTAAGTGAGAGCCATGGACATAGTTCTACTAAAACAGAGAGCTGTTAACACATGATCAATGAGAGTCAGCAATACGCAGTGTGAAGATCATTGGTTGAACTTAATTTACTTCAAAAAATAAACTACGTCAGATATAGATATCAATCTTTTGTGAGCAGATTTAGAACAGACTGAGTATTAAAACCTCAATGCATGAAAGAAAATTACAGCATCATCATTCATCTTTCAACGAAATTAAGTGTACCGTTGATATCTTGTATGCAGCTGCGAACCCCGTAACTCCTTTATGTGTTCTTCCATAACTGCTCTCTCATGCAATTTGGAAATAGCTTTATCCACTTGTGCAATGGAAATCCTATTCTCTTCGATCATTTCACTGTTGCCAATCTCTTCTGCATCTTTTTCTTTCCCAGGCTCGTCGATCGAGACAACACTATTAAGATGTTCATTCACACCGCTAACAACTTCCAAAATCCCAATTGAGTCCTCAAATTTCCCATCCAAAGGAAACAAACAACCACGAGATGCAGACTCTAACACACACTCCCTAACCATGTCGATTGCAAAAGACATTCCATTAACCTCACCGTACAAGACAGTCAACTGCAAACCCAACCATACTAATACTTCCCCTAAAACTGGACAATCGAAACTCCGATTCAGCTGAACTTTCGCCTCTGCGTTACTCATCAAAATAGCCTTCAAACACAATCCAACCAACACAATGATGTGATCAGCCAATGCAAAATCAATGACTACCCCATATTTCAATGACCTCCCAACAATCCATTCACGCAAGAATGGCAAACCAAGGTGTCTCCGCCTCATAAACGCACGCAATACAGTGTACGAGCACGATATCGGGGCACGACCACCGAAGCCCCATGACTCTAACTCTCTCCGTAAGAGCCAAATGTCCGAAGGGAGAAAGAATTCCGGGCAAGACGAAGCATTGCGATTTGTCCATGAATTTTGTTGATTCGAGACGTCGCACGCATTGAGCAATGTTGGAGGTAGATGGAGGGTTGGGGCACGGGGAGATCGGTGATGAGGTGGTAGTCTAACGGCGGAGGGGCAATTTCGGTAGAAGAAGGTGGTCGTGGGGGTTATTTGAGGAATTTCGACGGTGGAGGTGCAGTTTAGATAGTGCGACAAGAGGGAGGATGGAGGAATGAGGTGGCTGGGGTCGTTAGGACAGTGTACGGCGGCGGGGCAGGGCTGGGCGGCGACAGCGACGAGCGGCAGTGCGGTGAGAGTGGCTTTGGTGAGTTGAAGGAGGGAGGTGAGCTGCTCGAGGGTGGTGCAGCACCGTCGACGACCCACCATGATCAACTTACTACCACCGCAGCCGCAACCCACCACCACCTTACCCCTGCCCATCCTCTGCACCACCCTCGAGCAGCTCACCTCCCTCCTTCAACTCACCAAAGCCACTCTCACCGCACTGCCGCTCGTCGCTGTCGCCGCCCAGCCCTGCCCCGCCGCCGTACACTGTCCTAACGACCCCAGCCACCTCATTCCTCCATCCTCCCTCTTGTCGCACTATCTAAACTGCACCTCCACCGTCGAAATTCCTCAAATAACCCCCACGACCACCTTCTTCTACCGAAATTGCCCCTCCGCCGTTAGACTACCACCTCATCACCGATCTCCCCGTGCCCCAACCCTCCATCTACCTCCAACATTGCTCAATGCGTGCGACGTCTCGAATCAACAAAATTCATGGACAAATCGCAATGCTTCGTCTTGCCCGGAATTCTTTCTCCCTTCGGACATTTGGCTCTTACGGAG
>JAPQWV010004668.1:0-27677 GCA_027422505.1 Craterostigma plantagineum
ATTATTTTCAGCCCAAATCAATTTAAATAAATATTTCGTACTATAATTTATATTTCGGGTCACCCATATTTTCAATTATAAATATTATTTTTGGATTTTAAAAACATTCGGCCTAGTTTTATTGTTATACGATTATGTGAGTTCGGTGTACGTGTTTCCATGTTGACTGATTATATGTACATTTCACGACATGCACGGGAGAGATAATGGTACCGTATTTGTACGGTGACACCTTACGGTGTCGGTTGAGTGGGGTAGAGTGACCGTTATCGGTCGTCAGGGTTAGACTCGCGTAGCACCTGGTGGGAGAGGGGTTTGCGACACTCATCTACTCGGGATTGAGCCACCCGAGGTGTACAACACCGGATATTATTTGGCTCAGGGACGGCAGATAGATGTGAGATTTTTGTCTACCCGGGTTAGTGGTACACTACTCGGGGCATTACACCGAGGTGTTGTCTACTCAGGTTGAGATTGTGTGCGGAAGGAGCGACCCGGCACGGCCGGCGTGGGCTACCGCATGGTTTATGGTGTACTTTGCCATTGCGCGCGTGGGTGCTGAGTCTAGCCGAGGGCCCTATTATGTATTGAGATGTGAAGTAGGTTGAGCGTGCATTATCATGTTGTGAGGACATGGGATTGGGATGAGTGCACGCACGCATTGCATGTTTTTACTACCACCTACTGGGCAATTTTGCTCAGGGTTTTATTTTCATAGGTAATACCGAACCCGACACCGGGGAGTGTCAGGGTGAGAGGTAGGCTGCTGGCGGCGGTGACGTACTCCATGGGCTTCTGAGGGCGGCGCAGTACATGGGACGCGACCTGTGGTTAGTGATGCTTTTGTAAACCCGACTTTAGATTATATATGTATATTATTTTCTCTAAATAAGTTTTTGAAAAAAAAATCGGGTCCTCCGCGACTTTCGTTGCGGAAATCCGCCAATTAACTTAATTAGGAAGTTGGGTCGCCACAGGATTCACCAGGGCAGGTAGCTACTATTCTACGGATGCCAGGTAAGTAGAAATACAACTACAACACATAACTTGTGTGCTATATGCTTTATGTGACTATGTGCCTACGTGACTTTGTGATTACGTGAATTGTTTGTAGCGCTTTCATGTGGTAAGATCATGTTGCATTTATTTGCATATACATATTCATGTGCACACACAAACTCATGAGGGAGGGTCGTGGGACTGAGTGTTCATAATGATATGTCGCTTGTATGCGATGAAGACTTGTCGATGTGGGAAAGTGTGTCGACTCACAGTTGAGTCAAGGGCTGTCTGCTATGCTACCAGGGCGGCGTTTAGCGGCGTCATAATATTATGTAAATAAATATATGTGAATGTATTACGGATACGATTTGGGCATGGCCCGTGCCGGTAATGTGCGAATCTGGAGGGTGCGACCTGAGGGTATAAGCGACACACGGTGGAACCCTGGTGTGGGTAACCTCAGCGTAGGCTACCAGCGTGAGCGATCGCCGGACAGTCGGGGACGACCGGGTACATATGAAGACCTAGGGGAACGATGTGCATCCTAGGGTTCGGCCATCTGGAGTGGACCGCTGTCGTATTGGTCCCTGAGAGGACGTGAGCTCATTGTGGTGTCGTGGTACGATGTGCATCGGCACAGATCGCCTTTGCGTAGTGGTCTTATGCATCGGAGTGGACTGCCTTTGCGGGGAAGGGACACGTGCATACATGCATGATTTCTGCGTACTGAGCCTCGGTGGCTCAATTCTTATGTTATGTGTTGTAGGTACCAGCGACCACGGTATGTGATCGCATTTCGAAGGCAAGGCCGACCTTTTGAAGCTTCGCGCTGCTTTTGGTGGACGTGTTGTATGGATGACGACCTGTGAAGCCGGGCGCATAGGAGCCTTTGCTGTGCCGTCACACAAAATCCATGTACTTAGGTCTCGAATGTAGTTTTAGAGATCAGGCCTTTATTCTTTTGATGTGTATATAACAGTGATTCCATTATATAAATGGAAAGAAAAATTTTATGCACACTTTTCAGTACTAATTACCAATTACAACGCGATAGGCACGTAGGAAAACACTAGAATAGGCAAGTTAGGAAGTCGGGTCGTGACAGGGTGGTATTAAAGCTTCGGTCACAGGTTTTGTAGACTGTCCATATACACACACCCAAAAGAGCGGAAGCGGCCTTGCAAGTAGTGTTATATCTATGTGAAATTTCTATGTTGCATAATTTATTAGCCATAGGACAATCAGGATAGGGTATAAAAGATGGTGAGAACAAGAGGGTAAGGTAGTAGTGGCGGTGGTGATGACCAGAACAGGGGAAACACGGCCCCTCCAGACAACCTGGATGCGACCATCTTTTAACTGACGGAACTGTCCGCCAGGAGTCGGCGCAGATCCAACAGTTAATTCAGCAGAATGCTGCGAACCCCGGGCCGACTCAGGCAGAAAGGACTGAGCTGGTGGAGAACGGTTAAGAAAGTTGTACCCACCGACCTTCGAAGACACGGCTGACCCGACGGTAACCGACGACTGGCTGAGAACCTTAGAAAGTATGTTTGTCTACAGCAGGGTCCCAGAAGCAGAATAGGCCCTTTGTGCCGCATTCCTACTAAGGGGAAGCGCGGGGCATTGGTGGGACACCATTACGCGATAGAAAAATCCTACCATCATGAGCTGGGACATGTTCAAGGAACTGTTCTGGGGCAAGTACCTGACGGCCCCAGTAAGAGCTCGGCGCCTGAACGAGTTTATCAACCTCAGGCAGGGATTCATGACAGTTGCTGACCGGAAGTTCGAGCAGCTGTCTAGATTTGCAGCTCATATGTGAGTACTGAGGCCTTGAAGATCGAACGGTTTCTCGAAGGCTTGAAACCGGAATTGTACAGAGACGTGAGTATGGCCGGAGTTCAGGGTGCCACCTACGCGCAAGTGGCAGAGAGCAATGGTGGCACAAGCGGAAGCCCGGATCATGAGGGCACAAGAGGCAAAGCGCAAGTTTGAACAAATGCAAGGAGCACAGTGGAGTGGTGGAGATAAAAAATGCCAGTTTGGCCCAAGGGCGGAAAGAAGAAATTCCAGAATAAGCCTCCACAACAACCTCAGGGCGGTGAATAGACCCTAGAACCCGAATCAGAATCAAGGAGTAGCGCCGATTCCAAATTGTCTGAAGTGCGGGAAGAGGCACTTCGGCAACTGCTATGCCCAGGCCAATACATGTTTCAGATGTGGAAAGCCGGGGCATTTCGTGAGACAATGCCCGGAAGGTGCGTCAAAGAGTCAAGACGGAAGTCAAGTGAGGCCTCCGATGGTGCCAGCTCGAGTCTATACCATCACATCAGAAGAAGCAGAGAACAACCCGGCGGTGGTGACATGTTACCTCCTAATCCACCAAACTCCCACGTGCATCTTAGTCGATTCCGGGCGACCCACTCATTTGCGTCCATCCAATACGTGACGAAACTTGGAGTAACGCCCCGAATGGGCAGAACGTGACTATAGCGTAGCAATCCCGAATGGGACTCCAATAGGGACTGACCAATACTGAGGGATTGCCCGGTATAGTAGACGGTAGGGAATTAACTATAGACTTACTTATCATCCCAATGAACGACTACGAGGTGATACATGGGATGGACTGGCTCTCAAAGTACGGAGCTGTGATAGATTGTAATCGTGAGGTGGTCGCGTTCAGTATAGAAGGGGAAAGAACCTTTCACCTTCGAGGGAACAGTGAAGGGATAAGTATACCGAGAATATCAGCGTGGCACAACGGTTGATCAAGGCCGAATGCGAAGGATACCTTGTGTTTACCTTGTGTTTGCGCTAAAAGCGGAAGAGGATTCCTCCCCAAAGCTTGAAGATGTACCCGTAATTAAGGAGTTTCCAGATGTATTTCCGAAGACATGCCAGGACTACCACCAGACAGAGAGATTGAGTTCACAATTGACCTGGTGCCGGGCGCAACACCTGTATCCAAGACCCCGTACCGGATAGCACCGACTGAACTAAAGGAGCTGAAGGAACAGATAGACGAGCTTCTACAGAAAGGTTTCATCAGAATAAGGTTTTCTCCTTGGGGTGCGCCAGTCTTGTTTGTGCGTAAGAAAGACGGCTCGATGCGGCTGTGCATAGACTATAGGGAGCTGCACAAGCTGACAGTCAAAAACAAGTATCCTCTGCCCATAATAGACGACCTCTTCGATCAATTACAAGGTGCCATTGTGTTCTCTAAGATCGATTTGCGGTCGGGATACCATCAGCTGAAAATTCGGAAAGACGATATTCCTAAGACGGTGTTCAGTACCAGATATGGGCACTTTGAGTTCTGAGTCATGCCTTTCGGGCTGACTAATGCGCCAAATTTCCTACAATTATCTGTAGAAATGCGGAAAAATAGGGGCCTTCATGGACCTAATGAACCGGGTGTTCAAGTCTTATCTGGATAAGTTCGTGATCGTATTCATAGACGATATCCTCATCTACTCGAAGACGAGGGAAGAGCACGAACAACACCTACGAGTAGTACTTGGGTAATGCGGGAAAAGCAGTTGTATGCCAAATTCAAAAGTGTGAGTTTGGATGGACCAAGTAACATTTTTGGGACACATTGTCTCCGAAGCGAGAATCTCGATCGATCCAAGCAAAATCGAAGCAATTAATAACTGGCCGCAGCCGACCAATGTAACAGAAGTACGGAGCTTCTTAGGCTTAGCAGGCTACGATAGGAAGTTCATAAAGGATTTTTCGAAAATCGCCTCTAAACTGACGAAGTTGACCAGAAAGAATACTCCTTTTCGATGGACCGAAGAGTGCGAACGAAGTTTCCAGGAACTGAAGAAGCGGCTTACTACAGCCCCAGTGCTGACAATACCATTAGGAACAGAGGGACTTTCCGTTAATAGCGACGCTTCGAAGAACGGGCTCGGATGCGTATTAATGCAAAACGGAAACGTAGTGGCCTATGCCTCATAGCAGTTGAAGGAGTACGAGAAGAACTACCCTACCCACGACCTAGAACTTGCTGCCGTAGTCTTTGCCCTCAAGATTTGGAGGCACTACCTATACGGAGAAAGGTGCAAAATCTACACCAACACAACAAAAGCTTGAAGTACTTCATTACGCAAAAAAGAGCTGAATATGAGACAAAGGCGATGGCAAGAACTGGTGAAGGACTATGACTGTGTGATCAACTACCACCCAGGCAAGACGAACGTGGTAGCTGATGCCTTAAGTCGAAAAGCAGTAAGCACGGAGCTACAACTACTTGAAGTAGAAATCGTGCCATTAGGCGAGGTCGAGACAAAGTTAGCAGCCTTGACTCTTCGACCAACATTATTGGAGCAAATCAGAAAGGCGCAGGAGAGTGACGAGCTATATATGAAGATCAAAGGAGCACAAGCAAAACAGCCGACAACCATAATGGCAGAAGCGCATTCTACACCATACTCAGTACATCCTGGAGCTACGAAATTGTATAGACTTACGGACGAACTACTGGTGGCCAGAGATGAAGAAATATAGCCAAGTTCCTGAGTCAGTGCCTCACTTGCCAACGAATTAAGGCCGAACACCAACGGCCAGCAGGAACATTACAGCCCTTACAAATTCCGGAGTGGAAATAGGACAACATAACGATGGATTTTATAAGTGAATTGTCAAAGAACATGAAATGGCACGACGCAATATGGGTAATTGTCGACCGATTTACGAAATCTGCCCATTTTCTGCCGATAAGTACAATGTTTTCCATGGAGCGATACGCGGAGCTGCACATCCAGGGAAAATAGGGAGACTCCATGGAATACCATCATCGATAGTTTTAGATCGTGACTCAAGGTTCCTATCCAAGTTCTGGACGAGTTTACAAACGGCAATGGGGACAAAATTATCATTTAGCATGGCCTATCATTTGCAGACGACGACCATCCTGAACGGGACTAATCCAGACTTTAGAGGATATGCTACGAGCCTGTGTGCTCGATTTCAAAGGCAATTGGAGCAAGTATCTTCCAGTTGTGGAATTCTCGTATAACAATACCTATCGGACTACGATTGGAATGGCTCCTTATGAAGCCTTATACGGACGTAAGTGTAGATCCCCAGTGCATTGGGATGAAGTCGGTGAAAGAGCGATGTTAGGGCCAGACATGGTACGAGGAACGACGGAAATCATCGCGATGATCCGAAAAAGGATGCGCACGGCGCAAAACAGACAAAAAGAGTTATGCGGATCGGAGACGCAGACCCCTAGAATTTGAAGTCGATGATTGGATTTTCGTGAAAGTATCACCGATGAAGGGCGTTAAGGGTTCGGGAAGAAAGGAAAACTAAGCCCGAGATATATTGGTCCATTTAAGATAGTGAAAAGGGTTGGTGAAGTAGCGTACCAACTGGAACTACCAGCATCGTTGTCACAATTACACGATGTGTTCCATGTTTCGACTTTGCGGAAGTATATCGTCGACCCAAGCCACGTGCTGATGTCTGAATCTCTGCACCAATAGTTGAAGCCAGATTTGAGTTATGAGGAGGTGCCAGTTGAGATATTGATGTACGAAACAAAAAGGCTTAGGAATAAGGAAATTCCCCTAGTGAAAGTTCTGTGGCGAAACCAGTCAGTAGAGGAAGCCACATGGGAACGTGAGGATGAGATGAGGGACCGCTATCCTGAATTGTTCCAAACGGGCTAATTTCGGGGGCGAAATCCTCTTTAAGGGGGGTGTAGCACCCGAGTCCTCTTAAGTATTAGGGCCAATAAATTAGCATGAATGTTTAATGCAATTACGTGAATTCCGTATTAATTTTTGTGCTCGTGCGACTTATGTGCAGTTTGTGTTTTGAAATGCGTGCATTTAATTTGTGCCATGCGATTTCCCATTTAATTAGGGATTTTCGAAAATTAGACAAAGGAAAATATGGGCTATAAACTAAAGCTAGAATTAAGTCTGGAAGTGGGCTAGGGACACTAATGGGCCGAAAGTCTAATATTAGGCCAAAGCTAAGGCGTGAGTCATAGGCATAAATCTTAATGGACTAAGCTTAGAGGTTGAATCTCAAAAATAATTAAAAGGATTAATTGGGCTAGGTATGGAAATAGAAGGTCCAAACCATTAGAAATAATTTTGAGACAAACCTTCCTTAAATTAAGGGATATTCGTCCCTTGAGTTCCATCACCACCACATAAAAATAAACCATCTTCTAAAACCCATTTGAAGTCCACGAACTCTATTAGCAAGGAACTCACGAAAGCCTAAGCAACGAGGGAGAAGAAGCTGAATAGAAAATCACCCAAGCATTCAACTAGGTTCAAGCCTTTACTCTAATTTTCGTACCCTCATTTAAGTATTTCGGTACGTTAGGGGTTTAAACACGAAAATAAGTATTACAGATTGGGTTATGCGATTTTAGGGCTTAAAGGTATGCCGAACCTTAGCTCAGAGGTTTTAACGATTTTATTACACTTCTTAGGGAGTATTAGACACGAAGAATGACTTTAGGATTGACGTCCTTATTTAGCTCGAAGTTTTAGGGATTTAGCAAGTTCTATCGGCCTTGAGCATGTTCTAAGGTAGCTTTTGATCGAAGCCCCTAGGATTTTAAGTGTTAAACTTGTTTAGGTATCGCAAAAATGAGAGGATCGCGAGTTACGGAAGACTCGCGAACTCGTTCCGCGAACTAGGTTAACTTGGCGGGTTTCAATTTCGCAAATTGGATAATTGGCGAACCCAGCATTCCTATGCACATAAGAATTCAGGAACTCGAGATTTTGCGGGACAAGAAAGTTGGCGACGGGAGGATTGCGAACTCATCAAGTTCGTGGGCCATGCTAATTTGGCGGGTCTTTAATTCTCAAATCAACAAGGGGAGAGTTCGCGATATTGATTTGCGGGCCCCAACAAATTTGGCGAACTCGACCTAATTGGCGAATTATGGATGACTAGCTTAGGGGTTTTGCGAGTCCAATGCAGAATCACGAGCCCCATTTGGCGAACCCGTATCAGTTCCGTGAATCCATTTGGCGAGCCGAGGTTTGCGAGCTCGTGGAAGTTTGGTGAACTGGGCATTTGGCGAACCCTAATCCGCGAGCTCGGCGTTTTGCGAATCCTCATGCACTTTGCGAACCCGTTTTGCGAACCGAGCCGAGTTCCACGAGCCTCATGCGTTTTGCGGGTCTTAGTTGACGAACTTAAATTCGCGAACTCTACCCAAGTGCCGTTAGGTTATTAACGAAATAACTAGAAGTGCGAACTTAGGATAAGTGACAAAGCAGTTCGCGAATCCCACAAGTCACGAAATAAAAATAAGTTTAATTCACGAAACTTAATTAGGCTAGAGCGAACTCAAAGGAATTACGAATTGGGGCGAACTTAGTAAAGTATAGTAACTCATGAAAATTATTTAGCAAATTAAATAAAGACCAAAGTTGTTCACGAATTAAATATACTTCACAAGTCATATATCCAAATTAGGTTCACGACTTAGGATATTTCGAGTAGTTAGCTAGCTTAATTAATTAAGTAGCTTACTGATATGAATGTTTTGTGCCAAAGGTCGGGACTTAGGGAATTTACCAGGGCAGGTAGCTACTATTCTACGGACGCCAGGTAAGTAGAAATCCAACTACAACATAACTTGTGTGCTATATACTTTATGTGCCTATGTGAGTTTGTGATTACATGAATTGTTTGTAGCGCTTTCATGTGGTAAGCTCATGTTGAATTTATTTGCATATGCATATTCATGTGCACGAACTCAAGAGGGAGGGTCGTGGGACTGAGTGTGCATAATGATATGTCGCTTGTACGCGATGAAGACTTGCCGATGTGGGCAAGTGTGTCGACTCACAGTTGAGTCAAGGGCTGTCTACTATGCTACCAGGGCAGCGTTTAGCGTCGTCGTAATATTATGTAAATAAATATATGTGAATGTATCACGGATACGATTTGGGCATGGCCCGTGGCGGTAAGGTCCGACCTGGAGGGTGCGACCTGAGGGTATAAGCGACACAGGGTGGAACCCTGGTGTGGTCAACCTCAGCGTAGGGTACCAGCGTGAGCGACCGCCGGACAGTCGGGGACGACCGGATACATATGGCGACCCAGGGGAACGATGTGCACCCTAGGGTTCGGCCATCCGGTGTGGACCGCTGTCGTATTGGTCCCTGAGAGGACGTGAGCTCATTGTGGTGCATAGGGAGATTAGCCGAGGGCCCTGAGTATGTTAGTACGTGGTACGATGTGCATCGGCGCGGATCGCCTTTGCGTAGTGGTCTTATGCATCGGCGTGCTGCCATTGCGGGGAAGGGACACATGCATACATGCATGGTTTCTGCTTACTGAGCTTCAGTGGCTCAATCTTTATGTTATGCGTTGTAGGTACCAGCGACCACGGTACGCGATCACATTTCGAAGGCAAGGCCGACCTTTGTGAAGCTTCGTGCTACTTTTGGGGTGGACGTGTGTGTATGGATGACGACCTGTGAGGCCGAGCGCATAGGAGCTTTTTGCTGTGCCGTCACACAAGATCCATGTAGTTAGGTCTCGAATGTAGTTTTAGAGATCGGACCTTTATTCTTTTGATGTGTATATAACAGTGATTCCATTATATAAATAGAAAAGAAAAATTTTATGCACACTTTTCAGTACTAATTACCATTACAACGCGATAGGCACGTAGGAAAACGCTAGGATAGGCAAGTTAGAAAGTCGGGTTGTGACAATAGAAAACTATTTGCTCTTACTACAGCATCGAAAAAATTTCTCCTTAGTAAAACAATTGATTTTTTAATCGAAAAACTTAATAATAATAAAAAAAAAAGAACATTACCAATAGAACAACTTAACAATCGAAAACAATAGCCGAAGAAAAACATAACACTCGAAAACAGTGCTTTACATTTTCATTCGGTAACTTTTACTCGAAAATAGTTTTCTATCGAAAACAATGCCTTTGCTCGAAAAACTTTCTAATCGGAAATAGTTTTCATCGAGAAAAATAATTTTTCGTAAGTTTATCGATACTACACAATTTTCGATACAGAAAATTTTCGATATCAAAATTCAAACATAAGATTTTTCGACATATCAAAAAGCAAAAATTTTCGATATTCAAATTGGCATATTATAGAAAAAAAGCTTTCGGTATATAGCATTAAATTTTTATATTAAATCTTCTAAACCAAATACTTTTCGAAACTGAAATTTTAGAAGCCAAATATTTTCATCAGTATTAAAAAATCAAATCCATAAAACACATTAACGATCAAATATCCAACAAAAATTTAAACTACAATAAGAAAATTATGACTCCGAGCAAGAGCATAAAACAATTACAAGATGAAATAACATCATAACAATATCAAGCAACAAGCAATTTTAAATGTGCATTGGCAGTACATGAAAAATATAATAATGAACTTGAAAATGTTCGAACACTGGAGACTAAGATAGAAACATTAGAATTAAGAACTTAGCAATAAATTTGAAGTAGTCGAAGTTGAGAAAAATCAGGAGGCATATAGAGCTACAAGTTCCATAGATGAGTGTAAAGCCAAACAAGAGTTAGAATTAAGACTAGTGAGTGCTCTCGATATGCTCTAGGAGACCTCAATAGATATGTCCTCGAAGCTCGGCGATTCCTCGAGACGGCACGACAGTTACTTGAACAGTTTCCCATGGACTCTAATCTTTTACTCCTTGAGAAGCGCTGCCGTATGGTTTATGCTCGTGCGGTTGATATGGAGCATTCGGCGCTATTCCAGCAAGCTAAAGTGGCGTGGTTAAAAGACGGGGACCAATGCACAGCTTTTTTCTTCAAGAAGGTGGCAACACGACGAACTATCAATCGTATTTTCTCGCTCGAAGATGATGCTGGCACGGCCATCGAAGGGCACACCAATGTGCGGGCTGAACTTGTTCGGTTCTACACGGACCTCCTCGGACACTCTAATCGACTAGAGCCTATTCACCGGGACGATATGTAGCGACCCTAGCCATCGCTACCATTTCTAGCGTAACTCTAAGTGTCTAATGATACGATAACTTAGAAGATACGGAAATACGGTAGAAATTTTTCCTTTCTCATAAAGGAGTTCGTGTCCTGTATATGTCAAAAGAATATAACTCGGGACGGTTGCGATGGCACAGCAAAAGCTCCTAGCGCCCGGCCTCACAGGTCGTCATCCATACACACACGTCCACCCCCAAAAGACGCTCGGAAGCTTCAAAAGATAGGCCTTGCCGGCTAGGCGATCACGTACCGTGATCGTATGTACCTACAACACATAACATAAAGGAATGAGCCACCGAGGCTCAGTAAGAAGAAATCATGCATGTATGCACGTGTCCCTTTCCCCATATCGGCAATCCACGACGAAGCATGTAACGTAACGCTCGCAAAGGCAGTCCGCGCCCAGCACATACTACACCGCAAAGGCAATACGCGCCGAT
Source organism: Craterostigma plantagineum (assembly GCA_027422505.1). NCBI lineage: Eukaryota > Viridiplantae > Streptophyta > Magnoliopsida > Lamiales > Linderniaceae > Craterostigma > Craterostigma plantagineum. The sequence continues at coordinate 11,449 of JAPQWV010004668.1, forward strand.
GCACATAACACTCATACTAACATACTCGGTGCCCTCAGCTAATCTCACTATGCACCACAAAGAGCTCACGTTCACTAGGGACAAATAGACAGCGGTCCACGCCGGATGGCCTGTAGACAATTAAAATTAATTGTCTATTTAGATCATTGGAATTTAATAAATTAATTCCATGAAATTAAATAAAGTCATATAATTAAATTGCTATTTATTGAGATTTATAATTAATCTCAATTTAATAAATAGTTGATTTAATTAATGAATTATTATCATATATGATAATATCCATTCCTTTTATACAAAATCCTATGCATGGTAACAGGTTTAGAGATTTGTTAAATAAGTAAAGAATCAAATCAAATATCATAAAATCGGCAGATATTGAGAGAATCAAGTCAAATAGTGAATAAATCAAATCATATTAAAATCAAACCATATATAGACAAAATCAATCTAACTATGGAGGAAATCATTACAAAAAGATTATATTTTCCATTATTAAGAATTCTCTACGCCTATAAATATGAGGCTTCAGAATTCAGAAGTCACAAGTCAGAGGACAACGGCGAAGCGAAACATCGAGAGACGATATAAGACTTTTAAAGCATTCCATTCTCTCAAATAAAGTTCATCGTATTCAAATCGTAGTCCGAAGACGAGAATCAAGTACGAAACTTCGTCAGATGATATAAGTCTTTCTGTGAAAGCATTCCTTTCTTTCGAAGTCGTTCGTATTCGGATCAAAGGAGGATATTGCGAGGCTTCGTCAGACGATATAAGTCTTTCTGTGAAAGCATTCCTTTCTTTCGAAGTCGTTCGTATTCGGATCAAAGGCAGGATATTGCGAGGCTTCGTCAAACGATATCAGTCTTTCTGTGAAAACATTCCTTTCTTTCGAAGTCGTTCGTATTCGGATAAAAGGCAGGATATTGCGAGGTTTCGTCAGACGATATAAGTCTTTCTGTGAAAGCATTCCTGTCTTTCGAAAATCGTTCGCATTCGGATCAAAGTTCGACACGTCCAAGTCCAAAACGCTAAGTTCGTGATCAAGGTCAAAAGCCCACGAACAAAGCACCTTTCAAAGTATTAAGCCCAAGTCATCATCGTGATCAAGCCCAAAAGCCCACGACGAGACGTTCGATAAGATCTCTTTGTCGAAAGTCGGAGAAGCCCAGATAAGGTTCGTGAACAAGCCCAAAGGTCCGCGAAGAAGCACCTACTAAGATCCACGATCAAGGCAACGACCCGCGAAGAAATTTCAAGACGAGCCCAAATCAAGAAACTCAAGATCAAGAATTTCCGGAAACCCTTATTTTGAAGAATCAGGGGAATAAGTAGAGATGGAGCCCATTAAATTTCATTAAATTATATTTGTACTATTTTCCGATAATTCAATATTCGAATAAAAGAAAATACGTTACAAATTTTTGGCACGCCCAGTGGGACCTCTCTACCTCTCATCTCTTCAAGAATTAGAACGCATCGATGATAAACTCATCGAACTTTAGTGTTTCGAGTTCTTCCAGTCAAAGCACTGGCGTTAAGACCCGAAGCATGTCAAAAGTTATTCCAGAGTCCACGTAGACCGATCGCCACGTCGTTTTTGGCATAGATAATGTCATTCTCGAAGAAGAACAAAATGCCGAAAATGAGTGCTCGTCAGTACCTTTGCTCCACTCGACCTCAAGCAATTCCTCTAAGCGAGATGAAGTCATGGTGACGAATGCTACGACCCTAGAAGAGCAGATTGCAAGTCTAACGAGAGCAATCGAAGGGCTTACGAAACACGTGCAAGAACAAGATGCCCAGATTGCAAAGTTGACTAGCAAGAGCAACAATGTTGATAACAGCCGCGCATATGAGAAGCGGGAGGAATCTTCTGATGAAACCGAAAAAGAGGAGCAAAGGGAACTCGAGAAGCCTTCAGGAAGTTTCCAAGTTTCCAATGACGGGATGATTCCCGTTAGCCAACTGAAGGAGTTCATCATTGGGACAATGAAAGACGGAGGGTCCAAATCCTCATTAACGTATTCTAAACCGTATACTGCGAGAATCGATAACTTGAAGATGCCAAGTGGTTACCAACCTCCAAAATTTCAGCAGTTTGACGGCAAAGGAAATCCAAAGCAACATGTGGCTCACTTCATTGAGACATGCAACGATGCAGGAACTTATGGAGACCGTCTCGTCAAACAATTTGTTCGTTCGGTGAAGGGCAATGCTTTTGATTGGTACATTGATTTGGAAGCCGGCTCAATAGATAGTTGGGATCGAATGGAACATGAATTCCTCAACCGTTTCTACAGCACTCGTCGCACGGTTAGCATGATTGAACTCACTAGTGCTCACCAATGGAAAGATGAACCCGTAATTGACTATATTAATCACTGGAGGAATCTATGTCTTAATTGCAAGGACCGCTTATCTGAAGCCTCGGTATCGAAATGTGCATCCAGGGAATGGCATGGGGGTTGCGGTATATCCTTCAAGGAATTCGCCCTGGAACATTTGAAGAATTGGCTACCCACGCCCATGATATGGAACTCAGCCTAGCCACAAGTGGGGCAAATGGACCACCTGTCCAAGAGGCTCGAAAATTCCAAGATAAAGCTGATGTCAAGAAAGGGGGTCGAGCATTTGTAAAACCCCACAACAAAGAGTCTTTGGCGACAAATGCCACACCTCTCAAGCTTCGCGGCAGAGAAAAGGGCAAGAAAATTGAGGTAAGTGATGTGCCGCCAGAGCATACGGAAAGGAAGTTGACGCTTAAAGAACTTCAGGCAAAGAAGTATCCGTTTCTGCACTCCGAAGTATCAGAAATCTTCGATGAACTTCTGCGCGCAGATCTCATTGACCTACCAGAGATGAAGCGGCCCGATGAAGCAGGACGAACTCACGATCCTAATTACTGTAAATACCATCGTTTGGTAGGTTATCCAATTCACAACTGTTTTATTTTTAAGGATAAGGTCATGCAACTAGCCAGACAAGGAAAAATTACTCTTGATATAGAGTCGGTAGAGTCAAATTATATTTCGATTATTGACGAGGACTTTGAAAGTTGGGAAGAAGACTGTGCTACTTGTTATATGACTCAAGAAACTGAAGTCCTTGATGATGACTGTCAAGATGAGATCGAGGAAACCGATACCATTGGCTCATGCATGTCTGCTATGACATTCACCGATGAGGATCTGCTCCTAGGTTCTGAGCCACATAAGCCACATAATCGCCCCTTGTTCGTGTCTGGCTACGTTCGCGAAAAGAAGGTAAAACGCATGTTGATCGATGGAGGCTCTGCAGTGAATATTTTGCCTCTACGGGTGTTGAAGGAACTGGAAATTCCAACGGAAGAACTCTCTAGCAGTCGATTGATGATCCAAGGTTTCAACCAAGGAGGCCAAAGAGCCATCGGTATGATCAGATTGGAACTAGTAATGGAAAATATGACATCAACAGCATTGCTCCACGTGATTGACGCCAAGACTTCCTACAACGTGCTGCTTGGTCGCCCATGGCTACACGAGAATGGAGTTGTGCCGTCAACTTTACATCAATGTTTCAAGTACTGCGATAACGGCACCATAAAGAAAGTTCTTGGCGATACAAACCCGTTTACTGAAGTTGAATCATACTTTGCCGATGCAAAATATTATCTCGAGCGTACAAAGGAAACAAGTGAGAATGTGACGCATGAGAAAAGTAAGACACACAGGAATAAAGATGATGAAGGCACGCAGGACATCGAAGGGATGATATACTCAATGAAAGTCCTTACAATACCCTTAACTCAAATTGGCTCTAAGAAACCGCAGAGCTCGCCGGTCAAGGCTGAAGGATCTACGCGGCAATCACAAAATGGACGTCATATGTCGCCAAATAGGCAGATAAGTGGAGTATTTGGGCCTAATGCTTATAAACTCCTCACAAAGCAGGGTATGATCCGAATGAGAAACCAATATTGGGTAAACTCCCAGACTCCCTAAACAAAAGTTCTCTTGAACTGAAAAATACTCAGAAGGGTCTCGGGTTTACCCCTCAGAAGCGTGTGCGCATAGTATTAAAGAGGACTAGTATAAACTGTGTGTCCGAAACTGATGCATATTCCACTAACAACGCGTTGAAGTGGATGATGCGCAAGAAGAGTCCGTTCGAAAGACTAGGGCACAAGAAGAGTCCGTTGAGAGACTTGGGCCCAAGAAGAGTCCGTTCGAAAGACTAGGGCGTAAAGAGTCTGTTTGAGAGAGTAAGGCACAAGAAGAGTCCGTTTGAGAGACTTGGGCACAAGAAGAGTCCATTTGAAAGATTAGGAATTAAAAGGAGTCTGTTGAAAAGACTAAGACTTGAGAAAAACCTACGAACTTCCATATTTGATAGACTTGAGCCATGCGAAAACTTAAAATTGCCGGAGAAGCAGAATCATCAACGCGTCGTTCGGCTCACGACTCAACTTAAAGTAAAAAGTCGTGCCCACATGATTCTACCATGTGATGTGTCATGTAACGGTGATCAACATCACGAGGACGAAGAAGATATGGAAAGCATAGGTTCATCTTGTCATATCACCATAGACGACGAAAATCTCATCGAAGAAGATGCTGAGATAGCTCCTCTTGAGCTTGAAGAAGGCATTAAGGCAACAGTAGACGAGTTGAAAGAAATCAACTTGGGCGATGAAAATGAAAAGAGACCAATATATATAAGTGCGCTTCTAGATGCCGATGAAGAGAAGAACTACATCGAACTGCTGACAGAATTCAAGGACGTGTTCGCTTGGTCATATAAGGAAATGCCTGGACTGGACCCAAAAGTAGCAATCCACCACTTATCGGTAAAGAAAGGTTTACGCCCAGTTAAGCAAGCACAGAGGCCGTTTCGACCAGATTTAATTCCACTCATTGAGGCTGAGGTCAATAAATTGATTGAAGTTGGATTCGTTCGAGAAGTCAAATATCCAACATGGATCTCAAGCATAGTGCCCGTCAAGAAGAAAAATGGACAAATACGAGTCTGTGTCGATTTCAGAGACTTGAACGAAGCATGCCCAAAGGATGATTTCCCGTTGCCAATACCTGAGCTTATGATAGATGCCACGACCGGCCACGAAGCGTTATCCTTCATGGATGGATCTTCCGGCTATAACCAAATTCGCATGGCGCCAAAAGATGAAGAGCTGATGTGGCGACCCTACTTCCTAATTAAATAAGTTGGCGGATTTCCGCAACAGAAGTCGCGGGGGACCCGATTTATTAAAAACTTTTAATAAAATAATTTACATTTCATATCCAAGGTCGGGTTTTACAAAAGCGTCATATTTACACACCGGGCCGAAGCCCCAAAATCTAACCCGACTAAACTAAACTACGCCTCTCCACAGGTCGCGTCCCATGTACCGCTCCGCCCTCAAAAGCCCGTGGAGTCACCGCCGCCAGCCCGCCTACAGCTGGCCCTGACACCCATCGGTGTCGGGCGCAGTCTCACCTATAAAATAAAACCCTGAGCAAAAACGCCCAGTAGGTGTAGTAAAAACATGCAATGCATATGCGTGCGTGCACTCAACCCAAATCCCATGTCCTCGCACATGAAATATGCACGCTCGACCTATCTCACGTCTCATCACATATCAGGGCCCTAGGCTAGACTCGGCACCCACGCGCGCATGGCAAGGTACGCCATAATCATGCGGTAGCCCACGCCGGCCTCGCCGGGTCGCTCCCTCCGCACACAATCTCAACCCGACGGTGTTACACCTTGGTGTAACTCCCCGAGTAGTCTACCACTACCCGGGTAGACAGGAATCTCTCATCTGTCTGCCGTCCCTGAGCCAATAAAATATCGGTGGTGTACACCTCGGGTGGCTCAATCCCGAGTAGATGGGTGTCGCAAACCCCCTCTCCCACCAGGTGCCCTATCGAGTCTAGACCTGACTACCAACATCGGTAACTCTACCCCACTCATCCGACACCGTAAGGCATCACCGTACAAATACGGTACAACAATCTCTCACACGTGTATGTTGTGATATGCACATACAAAACAATCACATGAACACATCACACGTTTCATAAACTCGTAATTAGTATAACTCGTAAAATATTATACTTTATTAAAACCCGGTACTAGGCCGATGGTTTGAAATTCCAAAAATAATATTTTTACAATTTAAAATATGGGTTGACCCGAAAATATATGTTATAGTACGAAAATATTTTATTTAAAACTGATTTGAGCTTAGAACCATTTATTTAAAATATTTGGATACTGTTTTAGGGTTTTCGGTAAAAAGTCGGGCGATTTAAGTTGTGCAGTAGAAAAGATTTCGATATTATAAGATGTCGAGAGGCGTATTTAAGGAAAATGTCGACATAGAATTCGGTATTAGAAAGATCTCGGTTTGTTATATTATGTACCGACATTTTATAAGGGTTTCGACATATATGTTTCGACATTTAATAAGCATGGTCTCGACATTTTGTTAGGATCTCGACATTTCAAACGGATCCCGACATTTTATGGAACAGTTCTCGACATTTGTTGTATAAAAGAACTCGACATTTTCTTGGTATGTCTCGACATTTATTTTGTATCGACATTCTATAAAAGTTTCGACATTTTGTATAAGATATCGACATTTTCTATTTTACTGGAACTCGACATTTTTAAAGCAGAGCTCGACATTTTTTTTTTTTATTTTACTAGAACTCGACATTTTTAAGTCAGAGTTCGACATTTTCTACTTTACTGGAACTCGACATTTTTGAGGCTTCGACATCTTTTACACATTTCGACATTTCCAAAGGGTTTCGACATTTTTCAGAATTTCAAACATGTTCTTCGTCACCTACACATCGATCAAATCATCCATCTCATGAACTCATATATTGAGTCCAAAATCACGTTAAACACATAACAAACATACCACGAAAAATTATCAAAACCATAAAACTTAAAAGTATAAATTCGAATGGCCTTCCAAATCGAATTCTAATAATTCTACGGGATGAAATACGCTTTTTAAAAATAGGGTTTGTAGGGGTATAAACCACCTACCTATCCTCCAAAGCTATCTTTTGATTAATTTCTAAGTTGAAGCTCGCTCAAAATCGCCAAAGTTGCCTCTACTTCGTGGTTCGACTTCCTTTTATGCTCTAACCTCGATTAAATCACCAACCCACGTTAAACCTTAAACATATAAGCTTATAATCATTCTCATGAGTTTTAAGTATAATTCTCACCTCCTTACTCGACCTTTCTTACTTTGGTTTTTGGCTTTCCTCCTTTGCTCCTTTCGTTACTTTGAAGGTTGATAAATGGAGTTTTTCTTTCTTGTTCTACTTACACGTTTTCTAGTTTGACCAAATGATTATTTGGTGGATAAATATCTTGTGAAGGCATGGCATTAGGCGTGGGTTCCCATGAATTAAGGGAACTTACCCTTATCTCATTATATAATTCATTTGGGCCAAACTAAACCTCTTGGGCCATTTTCCTTTATCTATTAATTACATCAAATTGGGCCTCCTTTAATTTCGTGTGGCCTTAATTATTATTTGCTTGATTTTATTTCTTTGGGCTCCCTAGCTCTCTCGGACTATATTATTTTCGGCCTGCTCCAAAAATCGACTCACTCGAAAAATCACCTTCATTAATTTCGAATCATTACGAAAGATAATCCCGTATTAATTTCACGGGTGTTACATCCTCCCCCCCTTATAGAAATTTCGTCCCCGAAATTTAAGTCGTCGTAAACAACTCGGGGTACTTTTCTCTCATCTCATCTTCTCGCTCCCAAGTGGCTTCCTCCATTGTCTGGTTCCGCCACAAGACTTTCACTAGGGGGATGTTCTTATTTCGAAGTCGCTTCACCTCGTACATTAAAATCTCCACCGGCCTTTCTTCATAGCTTAGGTCCGGTCTCAATTGTTGATGAAGCGTCTCACTTCGTAGCACATGACTCGGATCCGGGACGTACTTCCGTAACGTAGATACGTGGAAGACGTCATGGACTTGTGCTAGTGATGTCGGTAGTTCTAACTGGTACGCTACTTCACCGACTCTTTTCAAAATCCGAAAGGGTCCTATGTATCTCGGACTCAACTTTCCTTTTCGTCCGAATCTCTTAACTCCTTTCATCGGTGATATTTTCAAGAAGACTTGATCGCCTTCTTCAAATTCCAACGGCCTTCGTCTTTTATCCGCGTAATTCTTCTGACGACTTTGGGCCGTTTGCATCCTCTCCCGAATCTTACTAACAGCTTCGGTCATCTCACGAATCATTTCGGGACCTAATAACGCCTTCTCACCGATTTCATCCCAATGTACTGGGGATCGGCATTTACGCCCATACAAGGCTTCGTAAGGTGCCATTCCGATCGTCGCTTGAAAGCTGTTGTTATACGAAAATTCGATCAACGGGATGTATTTACTCCAGCTTCCTCGGAAATCCAGAACACACGCCCTTAACATATCTTCGAGCGTTTGGATCGTTCTCTCCGATTGCCCGTCCGTCTGGGGATGATAGGCTGAACTAAACGACAGTTTGGTCCCTAAAGCCTTCTGCAAGCTCCCCCAGAATTGAGATAGAAATCTTGAATCGCGATCGGAAACGATCGACATCGGAATCCCATGTAGTCTCACTATTTCTTGAATGTATATCTCTGCGAACTTCTCCATGGGATAAGTCTGGTTGATCGGTAGAAAGTGGGCAGATTTCGTTAATCTATCAACGATTACCCAGATTGCATCATATCCTTTCACCGTTTTGGGTAACCCGACGACGAAGTCCATTGTTATGTGGTCCCACTTCCATTCAGGAATCGTCAACGGTTGTAACATTCCTGCCGGCCTTTGATGTTCTGCCTTGATCTGTTGACAAGTCAGACATCGACTTACGAATGTAGCAACATCTCTTTTCATGCCAGGCCACCAGTAATTCATTCGTAAATCCCGATACATCTTCGTGGCACCAGGATGTACTGAGTAGGTCGTAGTGTGTGCCTCATTCATTAAAGTTCGACGGATCTCTTCATCCTTAGGCACGTACAACCGACTTCTGAATCGTAAGCTCCCGTCTTCTCGGAATTCGAATTCCGACGGAACATCTTCATCTTGTTCACCCCGAATCTTCAGGTATAAATCATCTTTCCTTTGTGCGCCGATGATTCGATCTAACAGCGTCGGTTTGAGAGTCAACGCTGCCAATCTCGTCTCAATCTCCCCGAAGTGAATTACTTCAACTCCGAGTTGACACAATTCGGTATTCACGGCTTTCCGGCTCAACGCGTCTGCGACCACGTTAGCTTTTCCTGGGTGATAGTTAATCACACAGTCGTAGTCCTTTACTAGTTCGAGCCATCGTCTTTGCCTCATATTTAACTCCTTTTGTGTGAAGAAGTACTTCAGGCTCTTGTGATCTGTAAAGATCTCGCACCTTTCTCCGTACAGATAGTGTCGCCAGATTTTAAGAGCAAACACTACCGCGGCGAGTTCAAGATCATGGGTGGGGTAGTTCTTCTCATACGACTTCAACTGTCGGGAGGCATAAGCAATCACCTTCCCATTTTGCATTAACACGCACCCCAAGCCATTCTTCGAGGCGTCGCTATATACCGAAAATCCTTCAGTACCCGAAGGTATTGCTAGGACTGGGGCGGTCGTCAGTCTTTTCTTCAACTCCTGGAAACTTTGCTCACATTCTCCAGTCCACTTGTACGGAACATTCTTCTTTGTCAGGTTTGTGAGCGTCGAGGCTATACTGGAAAAATCCTTGATGAACTTTCGATAATATCCAGCAAGCCCGAGAAAACTTCTAACCTCCGTGGGAGTGGTCGGTCGTGGCCAATTTTCTATCGCCTCAATCTTGCTGGGGTCCACCGCAATTCCGCTCCCCGAAATGATGTGCCCCAGAAATGCCACTTGTTCCAACCAGAATTCACATTTCTTAAATTTAGCGAACAACTGTTTCTCCCGAAGGATTCCAAGGACCGTCCTCAGATGTTCCTCGTGTTCCTCCTTCGTCTTCGAGTATACGAGGATATCGTCGATAAATACGATAACGAAACGGTCTAGGAACTCCTTAAATACTCGGTTCATTAGATCCATGAAAGCGGCAGGAGCATTCGTTAGCCCGAAAGGCATGACCAAGAATTCGTAGTGGCCGTACCTCGTGCTGAACGCAGTTTTCGGAACATCCTTTTCACGGATTTTCAACTGATGGTAACCGGAACGCAGGTCGATCTTTGAGAACACCGTTGCTCCTTGTAATTGATCGAATAAATCATCTATCCTCGGCAACGGGTATTTGTTCTTTATCGTGATCTTATTAAGTTCACGATAGTCTATACATAATCTCATTGACCCGTCTTTCTTCTTTACGAAAAGTACCGGGGCTCCCCAGGGCGAGAAACTGGGTTGAATGAAACCCTTCTGCAATAATTCCTCCAGTTGCTCTTTCAACTCCCGCAGTTCATTCGGTGCTAGCCGATACGGGGCTTTAGAAATAGGGGCAGCTCCAGGCACAAGATCGATTACAAATTCTATTTCCCGATTCGGCGGTAATCCCGGGAGATCCTCGGGAAACACATCGGGATACTCCTTTATTATAGGAACTTCCTCCAGTTTTGGCTGAGGAGGTTCTTCGGCTTTTACCGCAAAGACCAGAAATGCCTCGCAACCCGTGTTTACGAGTCGCTGAGCTTTCAAGGCAGAAATCCTAAGGATTGATTTATTGTTCGTCTTTCCCGAAAATTCAAACTCGCCTCCCTCGGTCGATTCAAACCTAACTACTTTCTTCGCACAGTCTATGATTGCTCCGTACTTCGAGAGCCAATCCATCCCGAATATGATGTCGTAATCATTCATCGGGATCACTATCAAATCTACATTCAATTCCCGACCCTCAATTCTCACGGGACAGTTTTCTACTACTAAGTTCGTCCTAGTTGGATCTCCGTGGGGTAGGGAAACTATGTAGTTGCACGAAGAATTGGTAGGATATATTCCCGCCCGGGTCACAAAACTGGCCGACACAAACGAATGTGTGGCTCCGGAGTCAATCAGAATGGAAGATGGTACGTGAAAGATATTCAACGTACCAGTCACTACGGCTGGATTCGCCTCCGCCTCCTCGTTTGTTATTGTGAAAACCCTCGTAGGTACGGTTGGAGGTCGGGTCGATTTCTGTGGTGGATTCTGTGGTAGAGGCTGACCCTTCGTGCAGTTCCATGCTATATGTCCGGTCTCTCCACACCGAAAGCATTTAAGACTCTGTCCCGTCCGAGGTCCGTAGCAGACGCCAAAGTGGTTCCGCCCGCATTGTTGGCATTGGGGCGCCGGGTTCGGTGGTCGATTAGGGACGTTGGTCGGTCCCTGATAAGTGTTCGGGCGCCACATCTGCTGACCCGCTCGATCTCCTCTATTCTTCGGGCCCTTGCCGAAGAATGGGCGTTTCTGACTGCTTCCACCTTGCTGAGCCTCCCTCTTCCGGTTTACTTCCTGAGCCTCTCTTACTACTCCTTCTGCCTGCTCAGCAATTAAGGCCCGTTCCGTTGCCTGACGAAATTCCAGCTGACGCACACCTGCCACGCTGAGGTCTCGGTAGAATTCGGGTTTCAGTCCCCGAAGGAATCTCGTAACTTTGAGAGCGTTCGTTGCTACGAGATGAGGAGCAAAGCGGGATAACTCCTCGAACTTGCGAATGTATTCTGCAACTGGCATTCGCCCTTGTTTCAGGTTCATGAATTCGTACATTCGCTGTTCTTGGTCATGAGTAGTGAAGTACTTTTCGTAGAACAATTCTCTGAAACGCTCCCAAGTCATGGTTGCAGGATCTTCCAACACCTTCACCGTGTTCCACCAGAATCGTGCACTTCCCCGAAGTAGGGAAACGGCACACAGCACTTTCTCATTGTTCGGCACGCGGCTATAAACAAACAGGTCTTCAATAGTGCCGATCCAGTCCTCGGCCACCGCAGGGTTGGCGGCCTCGGTAAAATTTGGGGGATTCAATTTGCGGAACCTCTCCCCGATGATTTCCACACGATCGGGTTGTGGGGAGGAATGGTGCTCAGATGAGCTCCGGTGATTGATCAAGTTATTGATCTGGTCTGACTGACGCTGTATTAATTCGGTCAGCCGTCGAATGGTCTCGTGTTCAGGAGTCGGGGACTCAGGTTCGTCCCGTCGACTCGTTTCTCCTACAAACTCTCGTCTAGGTCTACCCCTCGACATTCTCGAATACTAGATGGCACATATAAATAACCACATATCAGCTCACATAATCACATTAACACACAACACTTACAGGCGAGGCTGGTTCTCCCGGCTTCTGAGCGGCGGTACATGGACAGTCTTCAGAACCTAAAACCTAACGCTCTGATACCACCTGTGGCGACCCTACTTCCTAATTAAATAAGTTGGCGGATTTCCGCAACAGAAGTCGCGGGGGACCCGATTTATTAAAAACTTTTAATAAAATAATTTACATTTCATATCCAAGGTCGGGTTTTACAAAAAGCGTCATATTTACACACCGGGCCGAAGCCCCAAAATCTAACCCGACTAAACTAAACTACGCCTCTCCACAGGTCGCGTCCCATGTACCGCTCCGCCCTCAAAAGCCCGTGGAGTCACCGCCGCCAGCCCGCCTACAGCTGGCCCTGACACCCATCGGTGTCGGGCGCAGTCTCACCTATAAAATAAAACCCTGAGCAAAAACGCCCAGTAGGTGGTAGTAAAAACATGCAATGCATATGCGTGCGTGCACTCAACCCAAATCCCATGTCCTCGCACATGAAATATGCACGCTCGACCTATCTCACGTCTCATCACATATCAGGGCCCTAGGCTAGACTCGGCACCCACGCGCGCATGGCAAGGTACGCCATAATCATGCGGTAGCCCACGCCGGCCTCGCCGGGTCGCTCCCTCCGCACACAATCTCAACCCGACGGTGTTACACCTTGGTGTAACTCCCCGAGTAGTCTACCACTACCCGGGTAGACAGGAATCTCTCATCTGTCTGCCGTCCCTGAGCCAATAAAATATCGGTGGTGTACACCTCGGGTGGCTCAATCCCGAGTAGATGGGTGTCGCAAACCCCCTCTCCCACCAGGTGCCCTATCGAGTCTAGACCTGACTACCAACATCGGTAACTCTACCCCACTCATCCGACACCGTAAGGCATCACCGTACAAATACGGTACAACAATCTCTCACACGTGTATGTTGTGATATGCACATACAAAACAATCACATGAACACATCACACGTTTCATAAACTCGTAATTAGTATAACTCGTAAAATATTATACTTTATTAAAACCCGGTACTAGGCCGATGGTTTGAAATTCCAAAAATAATATTTTTATAATTTAAAATATGGGTTGACCCGAAAATATATGTTATAGTACGAAAATATTTTATTTAAAACTGATTTGAGCTTAGAACCATTTATTTAAAATATTTGGATACTGTTTTAGGGTTTTCGGTAAAAAGTCGGGCGATTTAAGTTGTGCAGTAGAAAAGATTTCGATATTATAAGATGTCGAGAGGCGTATTTAAGGAAAATGTCGACATAGAATTCGGTATTAGAAAGATCTCGGTTTGTTATATTATGTACCGACATTTTATAAGGGTTTCGACATATATGTTTCGACATTTAATAAGCATGGTCTCGACATTTTGTTAGGATCTCGACATTTCAAACGGATCCCGACATTTTATGGAACAGTTCTCGACATTTGTTGTATAAAAGAACTCGACATTTTCTTGGTATGTCTCGACATTTATTTTGTATCGACATTCTATAAAAGTTTCGACATTTTGTATAAGATATCGACATTTTCTATTTTACTGGAACTCGACATTTTTAAAGCAGAGCTCGACATTTTTTTTTTTTATTTTACTAGAACTCGACATTTTTAAGTCAGAGTTCGACATTTTCTACTTTACTGGAACTCGACATTTTTGAGGCTTCGACATCTTTTACACATTTCGACATTTCCAAAGGGTTTCGACATTTTTCAGAATTTCAAACATGTTCTTCGTCACCTACACATCGATCAAATCATCCATCTCATGAACTCATATATTGAGTCCAAAATCACGTTAAACACATAACAAACATACCACGAAAAATTATCAAAACCATAAAACTTAAAAGTATAAATTCGAATGGCCTTCCAAATCGAATTCTAATAATTCTACGGGATGAAATACGCTTTTTAAAAATAGGGTTTGTAGGGGTATAAACCACCTACCTATCCTCCAAAGCTATCTTTTGATTAATTTCCTAAGTTGAAGCTCGCTCAAAATCGCCAAAGTTGCCTCTACTTCGTGGTTCGACTTCCTTTTATGCTCTAACGTCGATTAAATCACCAACCCACGTTAAACCTTAAACATATAAGCTTATAATCATTCTCATGAGTTTTAAGTATAATTCTCACCTCCTTACTCGACCTTTCTTACTTTGGTTTTTGGCTTTCCTCCTTTGCTCCTTTCGTTACTTTGAAGGTTGATAAATGGAGTTTTTCTTTTCTTGTTCTACTTACACGTTTTCTAGTTGACCAAAATGATTATTTGGTGGATAAATATCTTGTGAAGGCATGGCATTAGGCGTGGGTTCCCATGAATTAAGGGAACTTACCCTTATCTCATTATATAATTCATTTGGGCCAAACTAAACCTCTTGGGCCATTTTCCTTTATCTATTAATTACATCAAATTGGGCCTCCTTTAATTTCGTGTGGCCTTAATTATTATTTGCTTGATTTTATTTCTTTGGGCTCCCTAGCTCTCTCGGACTATATTATTTTCGGCCTGCTCCAAAAATCGACTCACTCGAAAAATCACCTTCATTAATTTCGAATCATTACGAAAGATAATCCCGTATTAATTTCACGGGTGTTACAGCTGACGGCCTTTTGCACACCAAAAGGGATCTATTGCTACAAGGTTATGCCGTTTGGACTAAAAAATGCGGGTTCCACATACCAGAGAGCAATGCAGAAGATCTTTGATGATATGCTTCACACGGATGTTGAATGTTATGTCGATGATTTAGTAGTGAAGTCTAAAAGGCGTGAGGATCACATAAGTAATTTGAGAAATGTGTTCAATCGCTTAAGGAGATATCAACTCAAAATGAATCCTCTCAAGTGCGCGTTTGGTGTTTCCTCGGGGAAGTTTCTCGGGTTCATAGTGCGTCAAAAGGGCATTGAAATTGAGCAGGCAAAGATAGATGCGATCTTGAAGATGTCAAAACCTCGTAACATCCACGAGCTCAAAAGCTTGCAAGGGAAGTTGGCATACCTGAGGAGATTCATTTCAAATCTAGCCGGTCGATGTCAACCTTTTAGCCGCCTCATGAAAAGGGGCGTTACGTTCGAATGGGATGAAGCCTGCAACAATGCATTCGAAAGCATCAAATCCTATCTAACAAATCCGCCAGTGTTGGCCGCACCTATACCAGAAAAACCACTCATCTTATATATAACTGCCCAAGAAAGCTCTGTTGGTGCCCTATTAGCACAAGAAAATGCCAACGGAAAAGAAAATGCATTGTACTACCTCAGTAGGATGATGACACCCCACGAGCTAAAGTATTCCCCAATCGAAAAATTATGTCTAGCGCTTATCTTCTCAATCCAGAAACTCAAGCATTATTTTCAAGCTCATAGCATTGGCCTGGTGTCAAGGGCAAATCCACTGAAGTACGTAATGTCCAAACCGGTACTTAGACAGGCTCACGAGGTGGTATTTGCAATTGCAACAGTTTGAGATCACATATGTGCCTCAAAAGGCTGTCAAGGGACAAGTTTTAGCAGATTTTCTTGCTGATCACCCTATTCCGGTAGAGTGGGAGTTATGCCATGAACTACCCGATGAACATGTGCTCTTGGTCGATATAGTTCCCCCATGGAAGATGTATTTCGATGGAGCTTCACATCAAGAAGGCGCTGGAGCAGGAGTGGTATTCGTCACTTCCGATGGGGATGTGCTCCCTTATTCCTTCACTCTGACCCAAAATTGCTCGAACAATGTTGCCGAGTACCAGGCTTTAATTCTTGGATTAGAGATGGCTGTGGAGATTAAACAGAGACAGCTCACAATATATGGCGACTCCAAGTTGATTGTTAGCCAGATAACCGGCTCATATGAAGTGAAGAAGCCTGAACTCCTCCCATATCGCAACTATGCCAGAAGGCTGATGGGATATCTCGGGGAAGCGACAA
>JAPQWV010004669.1:0-27672 GCA_027422505.1 Craterostigma plantagineum
GTCTCAGAATTCTGAGATGCGTGCTTTTGAAGTTGGAAAACTTGGTTTCAGACGCTTTACAAGTTATTTGCTTTTGAGAAATGAATAACTACGATTGCGGTCCTAATATTCCTCCATTATTGAGATTTGGTCCCAAGAAGAAGCTCCGTCTATTCTGTCTAGTCCTGTCTGGATTCTTCCTCTCCTCCTACCGTTCCTTACAAAAGAATCCCAAAATCTCAGTGAAGAAAGAAAGAAAGAAAGATCGTAGAAGAAAACCTTAGCTTCTCAATCGACAAGTCAATCAAGAAAACCCAATGTTCGGCGTACTATTCCCAAATCACAGCTTCCCAATCGACGTGACGACCTTCACCCAAATCGACCCGACCCATTACATACTCGACCTGACCCACCTCGCCCTTTCCCAGCCCTACAACACCCTTCGTCAGCTCTGCATATTCCTCCTAAACTCCTTCGCGCTTCCGCCGGACAAAGCCCTCGCCGTCTACATCCAGCCCGCGGCGTCAGACCCCTCGGCTCCGCCGCCTCCGTTCATCTTCTGCGGCGCCGTCACAGTGTCGAGACCCTCGGCTGTCCTGGACCTCCCCTGGCCGGAAACGGAGGATGGCAGCGCGGCTGCGAAGATTGGGGTGGGTGTGGAGGATTTGACGGCTCTGCCGGCGCTGGACGTGGCGGCGGAGGGGAAGGTGGAGAGGGTGGCGATGAGGGTCGGTGAGAATCTGTTCAATTTCATGCAGTCTTTCTGCGGCGTGGATGGGTCGAAGCTGGTGGTGCCCATGGATATTATGGATCGATGGTTCAAGAAGTTTCAGGAGAGGGCTAAGAGGGATCCTGAGTTCTTGAAGAGCTTCGCGCTTTAGAGTTGTGTGCTTTTGCAGTGCTTTACTGCGGCAATTCGTTGTTATGCTCTGTTTTCTTGAACATCATTGTTGTGCTGTATTTTCTCGGATCCACAGTTGGAGCTCTTGCGCACGAAAGATGATAGCTTTTTGCATTTGCTGGCTCTTTCTTTGCCTTGTGTCTGTCATTCAATATGCTGTCTTGGTTAGATACATTAGCATGTCGCGGCTTCTACTGCTTTCAGCTCTTTCTGTCGGAGATGAAGAGTAAGCTTACTATGATGCTACAGCAGAGGGTGAAATCTGTACTGTAAGAGAGCACGGATGCAATTCTTGCACTTCTTTCTGGAAGTCTCTTGGGTGCTGAGAGGCCTATGTTCGTACTACTACTGCGTTATCTTAATCTATGTCAAGTTCGATCTTTTTTCGATTGGTTTACTTTCTTTTCTTTTTTGGTCGATTGTTACCCTACAAAAACACCGATTCTCCACTGCAGGTGTTAAGTGGAGATCATACATAAACCTGGAAATGTTGATGCTAACCCATAATCTAGAAAATTACCATAAAGCAAGTAAAACGAAGAAAGTATCCGATCAAACCCATGGTACGCCTAAACTAACTGTCCCATGTACTATGTTACAATCCCTTCGTACACGTGTCCAAAAAATTCAACTCTCAAAAACTCATTTCATTCCAATCAATCAAATGGCCGACACTTCCCTTTTTTAAGCTCCCCATTCAACCAATCAGCCACACTTCGATTTCATCCAACGCACTCGGAAAACCCCCTTGAGATTCACTACTGCTAAAAGGAAAGGAAAGGAATGGATTACAGCGACGAGAGTACCGTGAAGCCCAACGGCGCGGTGGTCGTGGAGTACACAGGCGAGGATACTGCGTCGCAGGAGGATGTCACACTCTGGACCATCCTCAAGCGTCTGATCGGCGAGGTGCTCTACCCCGATCCGACCTCGCCGGAGCATTCTCTGCTTCATCGGCTGAAATCCTCTGTTTCTGGTAATATTCCGCTGCTTCGCCCGGCGCTGAGGAACAGCGGTCGGCGCGTCCTTGCGTGGACGCGCCAGGGAAGTCCTCTTCGTGCCCTCCTTGTCGCCTCCGTGAGTGGTTACTGCGCGGTTTATTGCATGCTCGTCGCTAATTTAAGGATCATAAAAAGTTTCAATTACATGCGCAGGTTGGGACCATATCTCTGATTGCCCTGACAGCGTTGCTTGTCTTCACTCTCTTCTTCGTCACAGCTACGATCAACGCCGTTGTGATATCCCTTCTGATGTCGTTGGCAGCAGCAGGTGGATTCTTGGCCATATTCTTCGCCTGCGTTACAGCAATCTACGTCGGAGCATTGTCCATCGCAGTGTTTGCCATTTCCGTTACTACAGTTTCTGCTGCGATTGCTGTTGTCATAGCTACAGGCGCGTAATACATATACTTCCATTTTACATTACAATGCCGCAATATGTAATGACATACATAGATATGATGTCTGTCTCGCTTCGTGTTCTTTGATGAACAGGTTGGATTGGATTCTTCTATGCCATATGGGTCGTGGCGAGGAAAGGCATTGATTTGGCGAAGCACACTCTATCTATGACAGGTTCGGCGTTTACTGCTTACTCCAATGCAAGGCGTAATCATCATAACGATAATGCAGCATCTAAGAAGGCTGACTGAAGAGCTTCATCTTCTTCTGCTGATATGTGTCGTGTTGTGTTGTGTTAAGGTTGTAACAGAGATGATTCTATGTATGATGTGTTGTTGCGTGGATTTATGTTGTGGTGATCAAAGGTGAATTTGGTCTTTGATTACATGAGGAAGAGGAATAAACCAAGTCATCAAAGTGGATCTTCTTATTCTGAAATAGCATAGGATATATATATAACGAGCAAAACAGAACCATGACCACAAATGCAAGCGAAGATGTCCACTTGGATTTTGTAAGAACTACCACAAAGATGTAGGCACACACTACAGCATTCTAAACCGAAGATTCTACCAATAAAGCTCGCTCATTTCGAGGAATCGGTGGCGGTCGCCGTTGCGCATTGAGACACATATGGTTTTAGCTTCAACCAAGAGAAGAAGAGTAAAACATGTCAGTAGCGCTAACAGCAGGTATTGAAACAGAACTGGAAACTAGCTTTTCTTGATTAAGGAATTCGTCAGATTGGCCATTATCTTTGGCATAGTTACGAAGCCAATCATTTGTTATAATTTTCCCACAAAGAGATTAGAAGCAAAAGAAGTGTTTTCATATTCTACTACCTTGAAGCCAGTCAAATCTGGGACAACATAGTTGGGCAGCTTTTCAGGCACCACAACATAACCACCTGCTCAAAGTATGAATTAAGAAATTCAGCTCTTATCACGGCGAAAAACAGAGCACAAATTCCAAGCAAACAAGAGCAAATCATCGAATTCTTCATCGCATACGTATGAAAACCGATCGGTCAAAACACAGAGACGCTTGATTTTATCTAAAATCATATATATCAAAATGTTACCTTTGCGAGTGTGGAAGCCAGTGGGCTTGCAATTCTTCCCTTTGTAATAGCCACGCGGACTTCTCTTCGACGTCAGAATATCCAACGACGACGTACGCTTCCTTCTAAACGCTCTACCGATTCCCAATATCAAACCCAGCGGCATTGTTCTTTTTTTCTTTTTTTGGTACCCTTTTCCACCTCTAATCAACTCCTTCCCTGAGCTTCCGACAGAAAATTCAGCTCAAATCAATCGAAAAAAAAAACACTATGAAATACAGCTGAAAGTCAATTAAGCATGTAAGTTAAACTCACTCGAATCCTAGATGAGCAATGCCTAACGTTTGCCTACAACTGAAGGCAGTCAGATCAGTTATCAAGGGTTCAAGCTCTGATTTTAGAACCGAGGAGAAGAGAATTTATTAGTGGGCCAATAGAGTAACTGTTTGGGCTACATTAAATGGGCTGCTACTCAAACGTGGCCCATATAAATAGAATGTTTGCAATGGTTCTTTTTTTTTTTTTATATATATGATCTCATCATGTCAAGGTCATTCATTAGTCATTACACAACATGAAGTCGAAGCTTTTGCATCAACATATATCTCTGTCTCATATATTCCAAGAGAAGATTAAATGAGTGAAATTAAGCATGCACATATCTTAATACAACGAGCGAACAAAAATATATTTCCGACGCGAAGGTTAGCTATCTCGCAATAGTCGTCGTCCTTTCAGATATTTCTTGACATACGGTACTAAAACTCTTCGTATAAGGATTGCTAACCAAAGATCACCTCAGAAAAACACATAACCCTAGTCTTCCTGCAATGTAATAAGCCAGATTTATTAGGGCATTTATTAAATAAGTAGATAGTTGAAAGGATGTTGTGTCGTGATTTACCTCATTCATTATATGACCAATTTAGATTGCGATGAAATCATGTGTCTCATGAGTATTCATCTGCAAACACTCCTCTCGACTGCTGCAATTAAAGAATTGAACATGGAAAACAGTTTGTAAGAACATGTGTCGAATCTTAAATATAATCAACAACGTAGTAATGTTTTCGAACAGTCGATTCGAGCACAAGAAAGGCTCTTTCGGCTACGTTAAAAGATGCGTCATTACCAGAAAATAAGGTCCTTTTGCTAATTTTATATGAAGAGCAGTCAACGTAGGACAAAGTGGATGACAAGGCAGTAGGTTTATGTTTCCAATTAATGTTAATTAAAGTCAAATTACCTAGTAAAATCAAGAAGAGGAGAGACAAAATCTTATTGGGTATATTAACTTTAGGAA
Source organism: Craterostigma plantagineum (assembly GCA_027422505.1). NCBI lineage: Eukaryota > Viridiplantae > Streptophyta > Magnoliopsida > Lamiales > Linderniaceae > Craterostigma > Craterostigma plantagineum. The sequence continues at coordinate 4,644 of JAPQWV010004669.1, forward strand.
AAAGAGACCGTGCACTAATTAAAGATATATTCCTACTTTTCTACCCTCGTGCATGAGGAGAATAAGAACAAGGGTTTTTTCTTTCTTTCTTTCTTTCTAGGATTAAAGTCACGAAAGATTACTCTAAAACCATGGCCATATTGAGACAAATCCAAGTGACCAAATCTTTCATATGCAAAAGATTTAATGCTAAAGATGAAATAAAGTACCCAAAACAGGAAAAGCAAAGCTGTCACTAGAACCCTTTTTATTTTATTCCCCAAACAAAAGACATTGTTGGACGTGAGCTTTTGCATTCTAAGTTTCAGGTGCCATGCACAAGGGATAAAGTAAAAATTTCATATAATTATTCAATCATCATATAACATATTATATATATATATATATATATATTATAAAAGTAGTGTGCCTACTCTCATACCTCGAAGAATTGCTCCACAGTGTACATGCAGTGGAGGGATAGTGATCAGATTCTTGATGAAGTAAACCTTCAGAATTAGGGCGTATTTGATCCATGAATAACCTCAAACCACTTTGATTATCGCTCCCACTGCAGCCAATTGTTGATAGATCATCTTCACCAGATCCATCAGAATGGCCTTCAATTTAAATAAATAAAAAAGGGTATAAAATATATTAAGAAAAAAAAAAGAAGCTAAAAGGCCATGAATAGTGTCTGTAAACTAGTTTAGGGCCGTAGTATGAACTATGGACAAATGAGGCTATTCTCGCGAAGAATGAAAGATCAAATCAATCGATAACAGGCTAGCATAGCAGCTAGCTGTGTTGTATTATTCTGAAATACATAATTTTAAGGTTTTTTTTTATTATTTTCTTACCTGAGGAAGCAGCAGGCTTGTCTGTTGTCTTCACAGTTCTGTACATCTGTTAAAGTGAAGGAAGGGTATTACACGCAGTTTAGAGCAATAGATTACAAGAGAAACTGATAATTTGATTCTATGTGATGATATGAGAATGATTACCTCCTAACCATTGAACATAAATTATAGCTTCTTTCTGTCGATATCACGTGTGTCTGTACAACACACATGCGAAGCAAACAAACTTGTCTCTCATTCTCATCTACAACTCCTACCTATCTACTAACTGCAAGTACTGTATGTATATGACTTCTGTACCCTAACATTAATCATTAATTAATCACGAAGCTATATTATTAAAAAATGATGACTTTGCTTTTGTCCCTTCTTTTTTTCATTTTTTTTCTTGTAAGTAAACCTCCCCTCTCTCTCGCTATATCTCTCTCTCTCTCTCTCTGTGGTGTCTGAGTAGTAGTATTGTCAGCACCAATTAAGACTTTGGCTTCCCATTCTTTAATTACATTCATTCATTTACTCAGTCTCTGCATTCTTCGGCGACTGTGCCGCAGAAAATAAAGGGGAGACTACTCTTGCATTAAGCGACATAACCGGGAAGGGGAAACACACACTACACAGTAACATAAAATCACTGACAGGAAACAAATTCGAGCTCTATACATATATTTGTTTAATTTTCTTACAGTTGATCGTTTATTCTTTTACCTGCAAGTGGCTTTTGACATGAGCAAGCGTGAGATCCTTGACGTCCATTAGCTCCAGAACTGACTTTGGAGTTGCTCCTACAAAATAACAGCAATGTAAAAGAAGTTTCGTCAAAAGAACCTAAACACCAAGATGAACCGATATCTTGAATAATCTTGCAGCAGCACTTTAATGAAATCCCAGCTAGAAGAAGAGAAAGGAAAAATGAATGAACAATGTTTGCAGAAGTCTATATTATCTTACTTTCATGACCACCGAGGAGTTCAACGGCATGAACAAATCTAGCATGAAGCGTACTAGTCCACCGCATTCTAGGTGCCCTCATGCTACGCTTTGTAGGCATCTTAGACATGAATCTCGACCTCATTATCGTCCCCACTTGATGATTATTAGTGTACATCTGCCCTAGCCCAGCGTTATACTGATGATGAAGATAATTACTAGTATGTCCCTGCTGGTTATGCGTTTGATACGCGCCGCCATTAATAAACCTAGCATTTCCACCACCACCACCACTAACACCTAAGGGAACAACTCGATGGCCGCCAGGCGAAGAAGAACTGTAAGGCATGTGATGGACGTCACCAAGATAACGAGTTGAAGCTGCAGCACAATAAGGAGAAGAAGAAGAAGAAGAAGACGACGAAGATGCTATTGATGGAGATGAATTGGAGAACCACGTGGGATAGCTGTTATTAAGCCTCGTCATTACAATCTTGGGATCTTTGTCGGCGTGGTCCGTGTTTGGAGCTGCAAAGGGGAAGGGACGGTTGGGATACACTGGGATGCCCTTGATAGGCCATGAACCGTCGGATGAAATGCCCAAGAAAGTTTCACCACCACAAGTGTTCGACTGATTAGTTAACTGAGGATGATGATGATGATGATAAGGGTTTCGTAGTGGTGGTGGTTCTTGGCGACGGCGATGGTTAGAATTAGGGTCATCTTCTTCGTGGTTGCTTACCGAGGGATGAGCTAAGGAGAGTTCGGTCAAACACTTTGCTGAGGAGCTTCGCTTGTTGGAGGAACCCAAAACGCCGTCGTTTCCACTTTCCCCAAAGGTTGTTCTTCTCTCTGTGTTACTACAGTTGGGAGGGCTTATGTGGAGAGAGAGATCGGGGATGGCTTGTTTTGAGGAAGGTGGTTGCTCTTCGAACATCATCATCATCCCTGCTTGCAAAGGCATGATAAGTCTTCTTTCTGTAGTAATAGTTTGAAAATGCTTTACTTTGGCTCTAAGCTATGGAAATCCACAAGGCCACCACACTGTGAGAAGCTAATAATTAAAGAAGAAGAAGAAGAAGAAGAACACTTGTCTGAAATCAAGAACCACCCAAATATTCTTTGGAGAGGTTTTTGTTCAAATTCCCAGAGAGATCACGTTTTGTAAAGTATGCAAAAGAAAAAGAGAGACTACGTAGTACTCGTACGTGTAGTTTTGAAAAGCTAAAGATGATTGAGTTATATGACTGTATAAAGAGAGAGAGAGGGAGGAATTGAACAACTTTTGTTTAAAGTCGATGATGGTGGTGGAGAAGAAGATGGATAGAGAAATTAATAAAGCAGGTTTGAAAAAAAAAAAAGTATATAATTATATATATATATATATATATATACTACATCAATGAATAAAAGGCTGTAATAATAATAGTACGTGGATTTGTTGTGTGTCTGTGTGTGTAAAATTCTTCCTCGGGAGTATATCTCGGAAAACGACACTAGAACGAAAGAGAAGGCCTCTCATCTCACACTATGTTAATGTCAAACACACGCAATCTTTTAGCAAAAACTCTAAAGATTATTACTATTATTTTCTCTACTTGTTTACTGATATTTATTCCTTGTTACTATACTCATATGTGCTACTACATTTGGGAACATTAAAAATATATATGTATACTGTGAGTGTGTGGTTCAGTGGTTCCCTTTCCCCCCGTTATCCTCGCTTTTTCTATATATCTTTTTTAAGTTTGTTTCTTAGCGTTGTTAGCACACACGGACAGATACAAAAGAGACACCATAATAATTAAAAAGAGAAATGCATTTAACATTATAAAAATATACGTATTTATATTTTAGCCCACGTCAGGATACTCAGGGAAAGACACATGCATGCTCGTTCATTTTGCACATTATCTGTCTTTTGTGATTTAAATTCAGCATTGTGTCGATAATATTAGAAGGACACGTTCGTGGGGTAATTTCACGTACATGTGGTGCAGCTTTAAGATATCAAAATAAAAATCCCAACTTACTACACGTATGTACTACTAACTAGCCATATTAATTGAAGGATATTTGACCCTCGCAAACCGTTCAAACTTGCATTATTGTTGATCACAGTTTATTAAGTATTAATTTGAATGTGTTGAAAAATAATTGTCATGCGTCACTATTCAGATAAACGTGGTCAACGAGTACCTATTCGAATCGATTGTACCTACACACTACAACTACATGCAGAAACCAATTGGTAATAATTAGTAAGCGTTGTTAGGTGACGAAAACAAAAACAAAAAATAAATCGCAATAAACATTACTTTCCAATTCTCTTTCAATTTACTAAAGATTCCTCTCTAATCTTTCAACGGCATTGTATGGCATCTTCGGTTTTGTTATGTCTCTAAACTCTCTAATTACTTTCTCTTGGTTTCTGCAAAATCCTAGCTGAATCAAAGAGAGATATATTATTTAACTATGGAAATGGGGAATTCCATAGGAGTTTTCGTATGGGGAAGAAACTCCTCTATCTCTTTTAATGCCTTTTGAGTAAAATATAACGACTTCGTTTACGATGTTGCACTAAATAACTCAAGCACGTTGTCGTTGACGGTGTTAGGTTTCGTTCATTTAGAGCATCTCCAACGGTAAAACCTATTCTCAAATCCATTTAATGTAAATGGTCACATCCAACAGTAATTCTTCCAACGGTTAAACTCATTCTCAAACCTAAAATAATATTCTCAGAATATTCATTTCTACTTCAACTTCTATTTCATTTCAATGAACCCGCATATTTTACTAAAATTACTTAGACCAAACTATTATTTTAAATTTGATTGGAAAAATGTGAAATAAACTAATGATATAAATCATAAAATCGTAAGCACAAAAAGCCGGAGTGATGATAACCTTGTCCATTTCAAAATGATACATTAGGCCAATTTTAAACAATCTCGGCCGAAGTGATGACAATTTGCCGGAGTACTAAGTATTTATTGTTAGTTTAGTTAATTATGATGTAATGTTATTTTCAATGCTTGTATGTTATATGATGTTTTTAATTATTATGCTTGCATGCTAATTTTCAATTCGGTATTTAATGTCCTTTTCAGTGTGCTAGATTTGTAGAATTTTAATATTGGAGTTCGTAACGTTTTTTTGAAAAAAGATATTCATGTATTATAATACAGAAGAATAACATAAATAATAAAATCTAGTTAAAATACTTTTATTTTGAAATATGATTATTAGCATTTGAGGAGTCAATTAGTAAGACTGAAAAATTTTTAAGGTGATGTATAGTATAAACTCAAATATAGGTATAAGAGGTGAGAGAAAATGATTAAAAAACTATTTTAGGTTTTGGTTCTGAGTATGTGTTGGAGGAACAATTTGGATATAGGTTGTTATTTGATGTACTATTGGAGTTGATCTTAATGCAATAAGCTAAAACAATGTCTTAGTTTGAATAAGTAAATAATAATAACTTAAATTGTTAATATAGATAGTGACTTTTCAGGATTGATTGCAAGCTATTAATAATTTAGAATTAGAGGTTATATAGCTGGATGCCGGGATATTTATTCATTTTGGGTCCATGAGAATTAAAGGAAGAATAATGGAAAATTTAATGCTTTCTTTTGCATTTTCAACTTTATAGTTCACACTAATTATAAAAAACAAATACTACTATTATCAACTTTATGAATTTAGTCGAAATTATGGGCGCTGGCTCATAAAACGTTGATGTTGATGTCACGGTTTATTAAATGAACTGCGTTACCCCTTAATCACCTTTTTACAATATTTGCTATAAAATAAATTAAAAAATATAATCTTTTATCTGAAAAAAGGTCCCTTCTTTTCTTTATAAGAAGAATACGGAAATATTTTTTTAATAACGTAATTAGTCAATCATGCGTCTCTTTTTGAAGGAAAAGCCAGATACTGTCCTAAACTTGAACGAAAAGTAATGTGGAAAAAAGAGGAAAAGAGGGACTTAATTTCAAGGTGGAGTATTATCGACTATTTACATATTTATATGCAAAATAAAATACTCGTCTTTTCCTATTTCCTCTTCCATGAAACACAATTACGAAATGTCTATGTCTTCATTGACTACCTACAACTCCTTAATTCATTTATTCGTGACTTTTCAACTTGTCTATATCTTTCTATCCAAAAAAATATAATAAATGTATAACAAATTATAAACAAAAACAATAGCTTAAGACACGTGATGAGACATTGCCTGAAATGAAAAACCGTGCCAATGAATAGGTACCTTTGAGTAGTTGAACTCTTTCAAACTAAGGAATTTATTTATAGGAACTGACCAAAAACATGTAAAAAGCTGAGATCTAATATCATTTTCAAATTATTTATAATCGCTACTTCATATAATAATAACTTTTTTTAATATCTTATTTCTTAGACATCCCTATGTTGAATTACATATCAGCATTCCATGAATAAAAATTACGGTAAGTGACTTCATTAATATCCATCACTCAAATAATCTTAGATTAAGATCATCCTTTAGATAACGTGGGGTGATCTATCAATTCAGCAAATTCAACTTACGGGCCCAAATAAAACTCATACATACCAATCAATCTTTAATTGGAATTAAAACAACCCTATCGATCTAATTCAAAGAATATTCACCAGCAACATTAGGCTGTCGATCGATGGAGAATGACATCATGTCTAAGGCAAATTAAATCCTTTGTTCAGTATATAAATGTACATTTTCCAATGCAAGAAAATATGAGTAAAACAAGGGAGGAAAAAAAAAAAAGAACTGTGTGGTTTCAAATTATGTATTCCAAGATTTAAATATGTGTAGTCTATTCGAGTTATGTGGGTTGGCCTATAGTTTTACTGGTTGTAATAATATATCTGAAGTGGGTCCCATTTTATTAGGCACAATTTGCCTGCAATAAGACATATACCAATTCGATGCCGAAGTTCTTTGTAATTACATGCGATGGCGAGACTTCATTGATTTGTCGCTGCCCTCGATCGCAATATAATATGCACAAGAAAAGTCGATAAGAGAATGGAATGCTCAGTCAATATTAGGTCCGTAATTATTGGTCTAGCAAATTATTGTTCGACTCTTCACTAGTAATTGGCGATGCAATATAAAATTATTGAAGTTATTTAAGTATTTGTAAAATACTAGCGACCTTAATCTTAAGTGGGACCCACATTGGTATTTATTATTCTTCCCTAGCTGTTCCCCTCGATCAGTCCAGTTCTATAACATATTGTATATATTTGACCCTACTTGTGCCCTAATCTCAACATCAAAGCTAAGGGTGAATACACATATAAATGCATCTCCGTAAATTCATATTATATCGAACGTCGTCGTATGGTTATGAATACTTTATAACAGCCTTCGTTACGACATACAGATATGTATGCTTTCATTTTAACTAAAGTCGGTGATACGCTAAAGCAAAGGCGATGGCTTTCTGTAAAGTGACTTCCTTTTTTTTTTTCCCAACTTGTCTGTCTTTTCTTCTCTATCATATATTTCACAGCACATTACAAGCAGGAAGCGATCTATGTATTTGATGATTATTTCATCTCAAGTCTAAAATATTGCAAAAAGCAGTTACGTGTTAAAGGACCATGAAAGAATCAGAATGTTAGAACAGATATGCAGTAAATGTTAAATATGAATACATCTGAGTTTTTAGTTCCAACATTGCTAAGATCTATGTCTTATTTTACTGCACTGGTACTTTACAGCAAATGGGTAATAAAAGCTACAGGTCATAGGTTATTGACGGTTCTATTATTTTTTTATAAAGAATTGTCTCACTCATAAGACTCAAGAATATAATGGCATTAACACGCACACACATGACGAACTCACAGGGGCGCCATATAATTTTAGTATAGAAGAATTCAACTTATTAAAAAAAGGCGTTCTTTTTAGGAATTAAATGATCCACCAAATTAGGACAACCATCATCATTCATTATTTATTCATTGATAAGCTAGCCCACGAATAATAATGTAAACATTAGTAGTACAACTGCGAATCATGCCCACATGATAACGAAAACGATATTACGAACTTTCATCCATCTCCATCACGCATAATACTCAATAAATGCCTCGTCCCCCACCCAAATTAAATAGCCATAAGAAAGATAAAATAACAACATGCATTTCCTCATAAATACAGTATTTTTTTTTATAATATAGGTGTAGTGTTTTCGAGATGGCCCATTCCTCGAAACAAGAGTAATAAATGTAGCTAAAAAGAACTTTTTTCTGGCCACAACAGAAAAGACGGATGTTGTAAGGTAAGAGAGAGAGAGAGATTGTAAATGATTTTGTAATCGATTGCTTTATGATTGCAGACATCGAAGAAGGAGGAGAATAGTGTACGTACTCTACTTGCTATTGCTAGCTAGCTTGTAATAAAAAGAGACCTGATGGGAACTGATAGCAACACAACGTACACAGAGTCTTTCTCCTTTTTTTTTTCTTCCTTTCTCTTCTCGATAATAAATAAAGACAATATAAAAAATACTATAATAATTTTCACACGCAGATAAACACACTCTTCCCTATGTAAATGTGTGTGATGGGGACATTATATTATATAATATACATATACTATTTGCATGGTAATGGACTATAGACTCACAATGTCCTTCACGAAAGTCGCTGAACCGTATTGTCTACTCCGCATTCAAAGCGCGCTCTATTGCCCATCACAACTTTGCATTGTCTTTTATTTTACTTTTTTCAAATCTCTACTATTTTGTGGGTGTATTGTTCTATCAGAGTTACTATACTCAATTATATATGTATTCTTCGAATCCTAACAATTGTAATATTCTTTATTCCCTGTCCCAGTTTGAGACGGTGGACCCTAAATCAAATTGCACATACGCAATATGCATTTAAATTGGGTCCTCTCTGTCAACTCTCTCTCATCTACACATCACTCGTTGTGTGGGTATATGTTTGGAATAAATCTATAAAATAATACCCAAAAAAAAGAATAATAAGAGATATGAATCTCTCACATTTAAACAATTTTGCATATTTATCAATTTTCCAAGTCTTGCTACCCAAGTGGGCTTTAAGGCCCAAATGATATTAGACCAACATCGTCGTCATCGTCTTCATCGTACAGTTGGTTCATTTCAGTTCTAAAGCCTTCTGCGAAGATTGTATCTGTTAACCGCAGAACTAATTACAATCAGATTATCTGCTATTACTTCCTCCGAAAAAACGTAATCGGGGTCGTCCTCTAACCCGTCCACGTCATCATCAGGTAATTCGATGTTCATCCATGAACGCCAGTTCATCACCTTGCTGCTATCCTCGTCCATGTCCCATGATCCCATGTTCTTGTCTGCTCCTTGCATCCCATTGACCTTCTCGATCAATGTCAGAAGTATCTCATGGTTTAGCACTTCGTAATCTCTGCAATTGCACAGACGAGGAAAAAAAGATGACGACACATATGTATGAATAATTCTTGTCGGGATTTAGGGAAACAGGGGAATTGCCTGTACGTCCAAACAGAATACAGAAGCTGGGCCGAGGCTAAAAGTAGAAAAACAATCCTCGTCGAAGATACGATCCACGCCTGGGAATGTATATCGCACGTCGTACACCTGAGAACGCTCAGCTCGACGAAGAACGCCAGACACAATCCTAGGTACAGCCGAGGCCGTACACTGTGTGTCTGCTTCATGCTCGTGAACATGTAGATGACGAAGATCAGCAGGGAATAAACGACGAAGACTTTGATCGACCGTGATTCGATTAGCAGAGCGTTGTGTAGTGCGAAGAGCTTGTCCAAGGCTCTGAGCATTCTTGCTTGCTTCGATTCGAAAGCTTCCTGCAAAAAAACACCAATCAAACCATGGTTAAGAAAGAAAAAAAAAAAACTCTACTTTCTTTATTAGCATCAAGTAATCTTATCACCTGAGCTTCTAACATGGTCTTCGAATTCTCAGCCAGGCGTTGGTGAGCTTGCTGAAGCTGTTCCTGGCGATGAAGCAGTTCTTCTTGTTGCTTCTTCCCAAATTCAGACAACCTCTGAATATTTCGCCGGCTCTCTTCCATTGCTTCTGACTGAAAATTGGTAAGAACGTTAAGGCCCTCAATAGCATCGCTCTGCCCATCCAAGAGCTGTTTCTGTTTGTCCAAAGAGCTCCCTGCAATAACCTCGATTTCATCAGCTTTACTCTGCAAAGCGTCCATCTTGGAGTTCATCGTCTCTCCTACTCTCTCTATCTCTCTTTCGATTCCCAAGGTCTCGTCTTTCAGTATACCAATCTCCGCTCCTAAGTTTTCGTAAGAATCATGGATGGTTTTCAGGCCTTGGTCGATTCTTTCTCTCATCTTCCTCTGCCCCTCAACGAGCTCTGTCTGAGAAGCTGCGATGCCCTTTGATTGCTCGTAAACTTCTTCAGAGTAAGTCTTCAGTACGTAGACATTTTCCTGCACGTCCTTCGACGTTTCTGCTACCCTTTTCGTCTGCACGTCGATCGAATCCAAAGCGCCGTGTATCTGTCGGGAATTTACCAGCAGTGCCTCTCCTCTTTTTTCGATAGTTTCGAGCTTCTCCTCTGCAAACTGAGCAGACTTCGTCAGGTCATTCACCAATCTCTCCGTCTGATGCTTGAAAGCATGAATCCTGCAAAAATGGTTTCTCAGTTCATGTAATAACATGACATAAATCTACAAGCAGACAAAAAGAAAAAAGAAACTGACTGCAACTGATGGCAGATGGTATCGATCTGAAGAAAGTACTGAAGGTAAACTTTATGGGCATCGTCGTCCAAGTCCTTGAGGCACCTCTTCGTGGGGTATTTCGGGCTGCAGTAAGGAAAAGAGGCCCGGCCCGAATGCTTCTGAAAGCAGTCGCTGAGATCCCACGTCAGCCTGTCTTTCAAATCTTGATCTGCTACGATTTTAGAGCAGCCAGCGAAGAGATTGTTGTAAGCTTCGAGCCAGCAAGATTTAGACAAGGCGTTCATCTGCAGCTTTGCGTTTTCGACCAAGTTGATGGCCTTTTCGCTGCTTTCTAATGCGCTGAGGCCAAACTCTGCCCCGACCGTTCTCGGGCTGTCGTTTGTGTAAGAAGGTTCGTTCTTAGGGGAGGACGAAAACCACCAAGCAGCTTCCGATTGCTGACATAGCAGAAGAGTTACCGTGAGGAGAAGGTTGAATGACTTCTTTTGGGCCGCCATTGATGTGCTGTCTTATATCTGCAACGGAATTAATACTCATCAACTAAACCATGGCTTTTTCCGCACTGTTATAACATTCATCGCCATATATGTGTGTGTTAGGGCTAAATGGAGATGATGAAGGGTTGGACTGAAACTTGGAAGCCAAGTTTTATAGCAATAAAATACTTAAAGAAACTTTCAAGAATACAGACAAAAGCATGAAAGTGATGGCATATATGTACTGCGGCTGTGTTTACTCGGAGCGTATATAATAATAATCAGCATACGTAAACGAGGCGCATCTATATATATGTAAAACTATTATCTTGAAAGCTTAAAAGGGAAGAAGAGATATGGAGAATCTCTATATTATGGACTTTCCTTTTGTGCAAGATTTTTACTTCACAATAGAACTTATTACCAAGTAATCTAATCATGTGCAGTAATTAATTAAAAAAAAATTGTCAGGCATCTTGAGAAAAAACCCTGAATTATATCATTGTCCTTGCAAGTTTTTTTTGGTGTCTGAATCTTTTTTGTTTTGATTAAATATAGAAGTCGTTTTGTCTCCAAGATAATAGAATAAGAATCGTCACCCGCTTCGTGAATTATTATCATAAAAAGCGTCCGTTTATTTTGGCGCGTCGTTTCAGTTTCCGCCGGCGAAAGGGTGCAATTCTTGAATTGCGCCGCCGGGAGGTTGAGGTAAATGATATCATTGCGCCGCCGGGAGGTTGAGGTAAATGATATCACTTGCTTAGTTGCGTTGCGTTATCACTTATGGAAAAAGCATTAACAGTCACTATTTAAATTTAAGAAATGTTGAGTTAAGTAAGAAAGATGTATTAGAAATAGAAACTTGTTTTGCTTATTTAATTGTTTACAATTGTTCTTTCGTAATCTTTCACGAGTAGCGACTTATATCATGTTCAAGGCTTTCCAAACGCGTTTATGTTGCCAGAGAGAACACACACAAACTCGCGAGTATAAAATCTCTCAAATCAACGAACACTTCAGCTGGGAGAGGACAGCCCAATCAAGCTATTGACCTCGATTGGTGCTTGGATAGAGATCTTTATAGTTCGAAGATATTTGCTGACAAGTTCCTAAACCAACTCTGTGCGATCTCTATGGATTTGAAGCGGTTGCTGTCTATATGTTTATTATGCTTCACCGCTCTATTTCAGCTCTCATCCACGGGTGCGTCTGCTTTTTCTCTATTTTGAGCTGATTTTGTTAATAATGGATGGTTTAGGGCGTAAATTGATGAGCTGTTTTTTTCATGAGTTTTAATTTGCGTCGCGTTGCGGTGTTATTTCTGTAATAAGACTGGTTCGTGATTTTTTTTGTACGTTCCGCGGATGGGCAAGTGATGCCCGGCTAGTGTGTATGGTGTAATGTAGATAGCTCGCAAATCAGTATCATATGTTTAAGTTGCCGTGCTTCGTTTGTATGCAGTGAAATAAGTCTCATGAATGTCTTTTAAGTCTCATATATTTGTCATGCTATGATTGGCGTTGATTGATTTTGACTGCTTCAGGAGCGACAAATTCATTTGAGTCAGTTCCTGATCTTGAACAATCCATGTACACTCAACTTGACGGCTTCCCATGTGTGCGGCTGCTCAACCTTTCCGGGGAAATCGGTTGTTCAAGTTAGTATCTGTCTCACACCGTCAAAGAAATATGTGTCGTACGTGTTGTTGGGTAGTTCACTGATTAGGTGATTTTTAATTTAGATCCTGGCCGTGAGAAAGTTATTGCACCAATTGTCAAATTTGAGACTGGAAAAGAATTGGTTGCACCATCTGCGGTATTCGTTTCTGTCGATCAATTGGAAAACTTGCTTTCTAGGTATGGCTTTTTTTAAGTCCGATTCCACTGCATTCTTTGAACTCATCATATGCCTCAGTTTATCCCCCCATTTTGTAGTTATCCATATGTGCTTATGTGGGAACAACCAATTTATTTAACGAGTTTCCATTGCCTATATTCCAGAGCAGCGAAAGACCTTAGTTTTGCAAAGAAAGTGGCTGGGGTTTTGGTTGAATCAACTTCTCAATTTGTTAGTGCTTTAAGTGGTGAGTTAATTTCATCGGTATGAATTTGGATAAAGATTTGTTCGTTATTACATCGCTTTTTACCTTTCAGGATTTTCTCCAGACATAAAGTTTCCACTGGCAGAATTCGCTCCATATCAAAGCAACAGTTTTGAGTGGAATCCCCCTGTATGTTGTGAAAATAACTAAACTTAAGCTTCTCTCATGATAATTCGTCTGTGTTTCTGTCCTTCCTTCCTCACTGTCAAAGAATACATGCTGCTAATATACCACATCATTTCGTACTTGCAGGGGTCTGGAATAATGTGGAATGCTTACAATTTTCCTGTCTTTTTGCTCTCACAGACTAGCACACAGATCCTGCAAGAGGTAATTGTTTTTTTATGGCTTAAAGTCTTCTGCAATAAATTACTGCATTCTTTGCAAAAACATTTCTTAGAGAAGACTCAAAGGGAGATATGAGCAGATTTACGATTTTATAAAATGTGTACATGCACGCTCTTGACCCTCTACTTCCGATCCCCCGTTGTACATTTCTGAAAATGTCTATTTGGCATTTTTTTACATGGAAAATGCGTTTTGTACTAGTGCAAGGAAACTGCTCAAGCTAACTGGTTCTGTTATGCTTGGGTAATGCTGTTATAACTTTTATGAGGCCATGTAATAGGGTTTTGAAATGATCTTTTCCTTATCATGCTTTCGCTTCTTCATTAAAAACATCACTTTTCAGGTTGCCTCAGTGAACATTAAGAGCAAGAGTGCGCATATTGAAGCTGTTGCTGAGTTTGACTTAGTGATGCAGGTAACATATGCTTCTAGAGCTAATTGCTAGGTTAATTCTGTAATAGTTGCATAAGTTTTTGAATCAAGATTTTACTTTTTTTTTTGCTGATTGATACACTACCTTTTTTCGGTGGCAACCAGACTACAAAATCAGCTACTCATAACTCAGAATCTTGTTTGAGAGAAGGCGCTTGTCTTCCCCTTGGTGGTTACAGGTTAGCTTCAGCATTATTGTGCTTTCCAATAAAATATGGCCCTCCTCTGGAATTTCTAGTGCAAAGCCCGAGTTCTCAACTTAATGAGCGGGGTTTTGAGCTGCTTATTGTTCTGTTCTCCGTGGTGAAAGAGTTGTTGCTTTTTAATGTTGTTTTTTACGCTGCCATTAGCATCAAATCTTAGTCAATTGCATATGATTCTGGTAATCATAAAGTTGCAGGCCTGACCTTAGACTTTTATTACTAAGGGCAGTGTCTGGTCAGCACTTCCGTCCATGAACCCATCACCTTCAAATGCAAAACCTAGCATACTCGCAATAACATCTATGGACTCTGCATCATTTTTTCGCGATAAAAATCTGGGCGCAGAGTCTCCAATATCTGTAAGCTACCTTATTAATAAAACTTCCATTATTTCGTTCAGCGAAAAATTTATTCTATCACGCTTACTTTCATGTGGTGAAATTTCACGAGTTCATAATTTTTTCAGGGGTTAATTGCCTTGCTTGCTGTAGTTGATGCTCTTTCACAAGTCGATGGATTGGATGAACTTAATAAACAGGTGGTATATCGGGCAGCATAAACATCGATATTCTTATTCATATATCAATTAAAAGATAAATTAATTACATACAGATGGATTTTTGGTTCGTTGAGCTTAGAAATAGTATCATATGCAAAGTAAGAGCAGCTTCATCTGCATGTTTTTATGGATACGTCACATGATCTCCTGGATTGGTTGTACTATGTCATTGGCATAGATCAGTCTTCATCTTTAGTGAGTTATCAGACAAATATTTATCTCAGTAGTTTGATCTTGCAGCTTATCTTTGTATTTTTCACTGGAGAAGCCTGGGGTTATCTTGGTAGCCGGAGATTTTTTCTAGAATCTGAGCAAAAATCTGATTCACTTGAAGGCCTCGACTTGGACAAGATTGAGACGGTATCTTCTCATTCTATTTAGTATAATTTCATTAGAGAAATATATTCAATTTGACATATTGCTGGAGAGCTTACTTTGAGTGAAAATACGTTTAATCCTTAGAGTTAGTGTTTTCTCTTATTTTAGGTTATGGAAATTGGATCTGTTGGAAAGAGCTTTTCTCAGGATATCAAGACACTTTATGCTCATATTGCAGGGGTGAGATGTTAATTGATGGAGATGTTAATTGATTGACTTGTTGAGTTAAACTATGGTGCCCTGCCTCTTAGCTAAAACACTTTCTCTTAATCTTTATTCTTCGTAGTTTTTAATGCAACAACTGAAGTTATGATTGGACATTGTTTCTTAACATTCACTTGCAGGCCGCATCATTTGTCAATGGAACATTGGATGCATTACACCATGCTCAGGACACCTTGACAAATGAAAGTATTATTGTCAAGACAGCAAGCACCTCAAACCCTGGAGTGCCACCATCCTCTTTGATGACATTTCTGAGAGAGGTCAGAACTGACATTTGTACATAATGATGATCTCCAGCATTCGATTTTCGGCTGTCAACACCTTTATTTTTGCTTTAATATTATATGAATTTTGTGTGAAGATCTATACATAAATAAAAAAGTAAAGCAGCTGAAGAATCTAGATATTTATCCTAGAATGGCCGTCCATCTTCTTGACCAAGTATAACCGTCGGCATAATTTTGTTGACAACCTAAACATGTTACAAAAATTCAATTTTTGAAACATCTGGGATTACTGCCGAACAAGTTATTTTACTAAACTGTGTTTTCATCATGAATCATTCCTGCAGAGGCCACAGATTTCTGGACTTGTGTTGGAGGATTTTGATTCTACTTTCAGCAACAAGTTCTACCACAGTCATCTCGATGACAAATGTGAGCGGACAAATTCTTTTATCAATCTGTTTCTCATGATCTCTTCACCTACAATATTGAGTATATCATTGAGTGCCTTTTATAAGTTGCCTTGGGTTCTCTGATGCAGCAAACATAAACTCTTCCTCCATAGTATCCACCGCCTCCCTTGTTGCTCGAACACTACACATCCTCGCCGGCGGGAAAGAACCTTCATCTATCAAAGTCAACGCCTCTTTGGTCGAACAACTTATCGGCTGCTTATTAGATTGTGATCCCGGCCTATCGTGTGAGCTTGTTCAGCAGTACATCTCACCCTCATCAGCTTGCCCCAGCCATTATGTGGGCGTCATTTTGGGAGAACCTTCTTCCACGCCCTATCCTGCCTACGTGGGAGACATCTCTCGATTTGTGTGGAACTTTTTGGCAGACAAGACCTCGGTTCCATCAAAGAACACGAGTTCCTCGTGCCCAAAAGATTGTAAGGGCGCCGGCGAAGTTTGCATCAGACAGGAAACTGACGGGAAAGGCCTCTGCGTCGTCTCGACGACCAGGTATATTTCTCAGCTGTACAACAAACACATCATTATCTTATCTATGCCATCATGTTCAAATCAGCCCATCCTCTAAAATAATGTAACGTATGTCCCGCAGATACATCCCAGCTTATTCAACTCGTCTGAAGTACGCATCAGATTCAGGAACGTGGAAAATCCTAGATTCGAATTCTTCGGATAACACGGATGTTTGGACAGAGAGCAATTGGGACAAGATAAGCATTCGTACGTACAAGGTTCAGACTGCTTCCTTCGACGGCTTCGTTTTGCTGTTGGGTATCATCGTGACATTATTATCGTACGGGTTGATATCGGTGGGTAGAATGATCATTAGAAAGGCGTTGAAACAAGACTGAGTGAGGAGAGTGTCATTTACTACCAGCCCATTCTTTCTGTAAGGTAAGTAAAGCTAACTCCAATCCAACACTCGTAGAAGATAATCGGACAACAAATCCCTTGAGTTTGTTATTTAAGGTTCTCGTAATACTTTGGTATTTGTGGTGAGTGTGACACCATAAGGAAACTTTGTCAAATCTCCATTAATTGATTTAGTTAGAAATCTCCATCTTAATCCCTGTTTTTCTTTCTCCAAAAGTTAATTAGAGATAATGTTTGAAGAAGTCAAAGCATCATGAGATGTGGTCCATCCAAGAGCATTCACTCGGTCAGTAATAGTCTTCTTACATAAGGAGACATGAAGTGGAGATATTCTATATGTGATGTTGATTCTATGGTGCACACCCATAAACATTTATTATTGACTTGAAAGAAAAATCGGAGATGGAATAATAGTGAATAACACCAAAGATGATTGATCACATCTCGAAATTAATGACGTATAATAATCATCGACCTCTAGCTATTAAATGGCTGCAATTCAATTCATGTATGCTTAATATCGAGTTCTCACAATATTTGGGGATAAACTGTATATATTTATTGATTTTGTATGATTGTGGATTAAAGTCAAGGATAGTTGAAATTAAAAAGAGATGAATGCGACTAATGGTTTAAAGCTGGTTAAATATTTACTTGTAGTCAAAGTAGTCACCCTTTGCCGAAAACTTGTTCACGTTTCTAGTCGACTAAATTTATGATTATAGAGACTCATTTTCACGTCACTAGTCGACTAAATTTATGATTATAGAGACTCATTTTCACGTCACAATATCACTCTCAATAAAATTTGACGGAAGAATCAATGGTTAAGAGCCACTGATATTTCGATGTGAAATTTTAATAAGGATGGCTGTGACAAGGTCACTCGCGGACGAAAATAGTTTACCTATTATACTGTTATTATTACGTAGATAAACGTATGATTCTAAATATCCCTGCTCTTCCAAGTAATTGTCAATCTCATACACTTGTCACATTGTCCTTTCGTTTTAATGGCGATCCTCTAAAGTTGGAAATGACATGGAAATTAATATAATTCAAACACATGCATGCGCTAATTGATAGATGGATTCGTAGCCAAACACGTTCAACCGTTATGATTTGGACAAATGATATAGGTGAAATCTTTCCAGAAGAAAATAATGAAAATACCCTCGTCCAAATAATAATTCATCAGGAAATAAAAAATCAACCCGTTTACTACGTCAAGACTTATCCAAAGTATAAAGTTGAAGAGACGTGCCTATGATCTATTGCTGGTCTTTATTTAATTTGTTCAGAAAAGAAAAGTAGCAGAAAGAAGAATTTAAAATGACGGTCCCCTCCATTATTGTCCTATTACTGCTATCAAGAATCTAATAACTCCACGGATGCCTCTTACATTATTATTATTTGAATCACAGCTTCATACTCTACATCTTATTCAGTTCAGTCTCACCATATAAATATCGCCATAACCAAACTTCTACCCAACACAAAAACACTCCTCAATTCTCACAGAGCTAAGATAAGAGTTAAGACCATCCAAAACAGATGGCAAACTTTATTACTTTGCTGAACATCATCCTATGTTTGAGCCCTCTTCACTTCCATGTCTCAATTCAAGAAACCTCTTCATCCTTTCCACTAACCATAGCCCACTTGTCGGAAAAATCAAGAACCAAGCTTATCTCCCCCAACATGGTCCAAACAAAACAATCAGAAGAAACGTTCAGTTACTACGATTACAGGTCATCTTTCCGATACACGGCGGCGCTCGTCGTCTCCCTGCCGATCGGCACGCCGCCTCAGCCGCAGCAGATGGTGTTGGACACCGGGAGTCAGCTGTCGTGGACTAAGTGCCACGACAAGTTTCCCAAAACGCCGCCGTCGACGTCGTTCGACCCTTCCCTTTCCTCCTCCTTCTCCGTCGTGCCCTGCGACCACCCTACGTGCAAGCCGAGCAGCCCAGACTTCACCCTCCCCACCGCCTGCGACGATAAACGGCGGTGTCACTACTCGTACTTCTACGCCGACGGCACGCTCGCCGAGGGCAATCTCGTCAGAGAAAGGATATCGCTTTCGGCGGCGGCGGCGGCTCCTCCCTGATCCTGGGCTGCGCCGGCGCGTCGAGCTCGGACGACGAGGCTGAGGGCATCTTGGGAATGAATCTTGGTCGGCTGTCCTTTGTGTCCCAAGCTAAGGTTCCTAGATTCTCCTACTGCGTGCCAGCTGGACAGGCGCGTGGGTCCACGAGTCCCACAGGCGCGTTCTACTTGGGAAACAACCCAAACTCGAAGAGCTTCAAGTACACGAAGCTTTTGACTTTCGCGGACGGTCAACGCATGCCCAATTTTGACCCTCTGGCCTACACCGTCAAGATGGTCGGAGTGAGCATAAACGGCAGGAGGCTGAACATATCGGAGTCCGCTTTCCGACCCGACGCCGGCGGGTCGGGTCAGACCATGATAGATTCGGGCACCCAATATACCTTCTTAGTGGAAGAGGCTCACAGCAAGGTGAGAGAAGCCGTCGCCGCTCTAACCGGCGCAAGGATGAAGAAGGACTACGTCTACGGCGGAGCGCTGGACATGTGCTTCGACGAGAAAGACGCGGCGGAGGTACGCCGATCGATATGGAGCGTGGCGTTTGAGTTCGAGGACGGCGTGGAGGTTTCCGTCGGAAGAGGGGGTGTAATTGACGGCGTGGGAGGTGGGGTCCACTGCTTTGGCATCGGACGGTCGGAATCGCTCGGCGTGGCGAGCAACATCGTGGGGAACTTTCATCAGAGGAATCATTGGGTGGAGTTCGATGTAGTTGGGAGGCGAGTGGGGTTTTGCCGTAGCAAATTGCAACTCTGGCTAAATAGATTTTATTTTTCTCTATATTTTTCAAGACAACTGCTACTATAGCCTATAGGTAAGTGTACATAAATGTACAGAAGTGTTTTTGTAATGATATGAAACAAAACATCATCAACCCTTGTTGTAACGCAACCTAGACGCCTTGCTCAAGCCATCAATCACAGAAGCATACGAAGCATAGTCAAGAACGAGCCCCTTCGAACTACGTAGCTTCGAAACATCTTCCCATTACGATACCTACAATGCCCTTCGAGCAAGATTTTACGTCACACGTCTCGTCGGGCAAAACTCCAAGATTCATCATAGCTCTTAGAACCATGTCGGCGTTCTTCATCTGTCCAAGCCTGCAATAACCGTGAATAAGAACGTTGTAAGTCACCACAGAAGGAACGTACCCTCGCACTGCATCTCCCTCAGCAGCTTCGAAGCTGACTTTACGTCTCCTTTCTTGCAGTAGCAATCCATTGCCATCGTGTACGTTCCATCGTCGGGCTTTACACCGAGATTCCTCGACATTTCTCGCAGCATTGCCTCGGCTTCGATTGCTTGCCCTTCGTGGCAAAGGCCAGATATGAGAGCTGTGTATGCAACGTCGTCGAGAGGGATTTTCTCGCTCGCCATTTTGTCGCGGAGTTTGAAAGCTGAGTCCATATCTCCTTCCTTACAAGACCCGTCGATTAGGGTAGTGTAAGTGATTTTGTCGGGCTTCAATCCCTTTGAGATCATTTCGTCCATGAGGTCGTGGCTTTCTTTAAATCCCCGTTCTTGCAAAGCCCGTAAACGAGCGTGTTGTATGTGATCAAATCTGGGGCGAAGTCGTGGGAAAGCATCTGTTCGTACACTCTCATTGCTGAGGCGATGTCCACGTTCTTGCAATGCCCATTGATCAGCGTGGTGAAAGTGACAGCATTCGGGGCAACTCCGTGTTCGAGCATTTCGTTCAGCATCTCTGTGGCATCGTGGACTCTTTCGTCCCTACACAAACCGTTGATCAAGACGCTGTAAGTGTAAGTATCGGGTTGGACGTTGGTTTTTCCATTGCGGTTTTCAGCTTGAATGCTTGGTCCAAATCACCTGCCCGAACGTATCCATTCATCAAAGTGTTGAAACTCACAACGCTTGGCCTCAAACCCCATTTCGTAATACTGTCGAACACCATGCGTGCGAGCCACATGTCGCCTTCCCGACAGAATTTGTGCATCAAGATGTTGAAAAAATACAAGCTTGGAGGATATCCACTCTCCAAAACCTCCCCATAAAAGCTCCACACCAGCTTAAAATCTTTAGAAGTCAGTAAATGCTGAAGCAACATCTTATGACAATCGAAAGGAACCTTGAACTGACACTTCTTACACAGCCTGACGATTCGAATTGCATCATCGACAAAACCCAATTCCAAATAAGCACTTACCAGCATGTAAAAAACGTGGAGATCGGATCTTTGCCCAGCTCTAGCCTCGACGATCGCGTCGAAAACATCTCCAGCCGAGCCCTCCCTCTTCTCGAAACGACGATTTGTATCAAAGTCTTTGCTTCTGGGAGCATTTGATGTGTGCATAAGAAGTGGATCATAGTGCAGTAGGAACTGAGTGTTTGGCGAAAAGAGGAGTTTTGAGGACGCGAAAGCCATTGAAAGAGCTGAAACACGGAGTTCGGCGGCAGAGAGTGAGGGTTTAGGGCGATGAGGCTGATGATGTGATGGGGTCTGAGTGACGGGAGGATTTTCTTGAGTGAAGATTGTAAGGGATTCGACGGCGAGTTTCGGACTGCTTGAGCTAGGACGGTGAGAACGGGATCATCGTGGTGGTCCGCCGGCGGCGAAGCGTACCACGGGGCGTTGGCACGGTGGATAGGTGGTTGTCTTCTTGATATGCTCTTTGAGGCCATACGAGAGAGTTTGGACTTGCTAGTAAGAGTTTTTCTATGGAAGGACTTATTTGGGCTTATTGTGGCCCAAATTCGTAGCAATTTTTTTTTTCATTTTTAATCACTGTTTTTATAACATCATCAAATGATCAAAACTAAGATGCGTTTACGAAATTTCGTTACTGCTTTTGCTTGTGACTGCGCTTGCTTGTGAAATATTAACCGAAAACATCAAATTCAGATTACAAATAACAAGGCGAAGCCAAACTAGGAAGAGAAGATGCAAACATAGTTTTGTGTTGTCCAAACATCACCTAATGTAATAATGCATACAAAGATTCATAGATGAAACTGGGAATAATCAAGCAAAAGAAGAAGAAACATCTCAAGGCTTGGAGAGAATGGTGGTCTCAGCAATCATGGAGGTGACGACGTAGGGATCCATGTTAGAAGCAGGCCTCCTATCCTCGAAATACCTTTGCCTTCTTTCTCAGTGTCCCGACCCACACGAACCGAAGCACCACGGTTCGCAACTCCCTGTCAACAAATGCCAGCATTCAATTACTCGAGTTTCGCGAGAAAAAAATGAAAGAAAATAATATTATTTTCATTTTCGAGCTTACCCATTTGAAGGTGTGGATATTAGCAGTCTCATGTTTCCCGGTGAGACGACGCTCGTTGCCTTCACCGTAGGCAGCAATGTGCTCTTTGTGCTTCAATCCGAGCTTTTCAATGGCCTTCTTGATCACTTCATATCCACCTTCTTCCCTCATAGATTTAGTGCTGGAAATACAAATCATTGTTAGCTTTTGTATAATCGACGACAATTACTACTTGATTATTGCATGTAAGTAAGAACTCACCTGTAGTTGGTGTGAGCACCAGCTCCATTCCAGTCACCCTAGTGCAGGGATTTATAAATAGAATAATGTCATCATAAATGATTTTCTCGAAAAACTATGCAAATCATATACAAAAAATGCTCACGTCGATAGGTTTGGGATCGAATGATACCACGACTCCAGCAATTTCAGTGATCCTCTGTTCACATAAGAATCTCAGTACCGATACAAATTCAAAGATGAGTTTCAATTCCTCTTTGTATAAATCTATACATACATACCTCTAAGATGTAACGAGCAATCCACACCTCATCAGCTGCTGAGATACCAACCGCTGGTCCAACTTGGAATTCCCACTATAAAATTATTTCAGAAAATATTATCTATTCTCATACATGTATCTCTGTGGAGTGTGTGTGTGTGGTCGAGCTAATATGAGCTTAGCAATGCTTATACCTGACCAGCATAACTTCTCCATTGATACCGCTAATGTTAATCCCAGCGTAGAGGCACGCCTTGTAGTGTGCATCAACCACATCACGTCCGAAAGCTTTGTCTGCTCCAATTCCACAGTAGTATGTCTCCCTATATAAACGACTACGATAGATCATTGATTGTAACTAAATTAGGACTAAACGAAGATCGATACTGTAACCA
>JAPQWV010004670.1:0-27665 GCA_027422505.1 Craterostigma plantagineum
GTGTAAGAGGTACAGAAAACACACACTAAATGATACGGTAAACAACATTAAAAGGATATTCCTTTATATAATTTAATAGCCGTAAAAATTCCATGATAAATACCAATGTCAGCTCAACGTTTTCATATATGACAAAATCTGACATATAACAGTATCTGACGTGTCAGAAATTTAATCTGAAAAAAAATTTCCTGTCAGAAATGGTACTTCGTCTACTCATGTCTTTATTAATTTCGGTACAATGAACTGGGTAATTTTGGTACAATCTATATCTACAATAAGGTACAGTTGCAGACTGCTCAATGGTACATATACACGATATATTTGGTACATCTAACTCAGGTAAGCGTTTTTTGTGGCAAATCTGTTTCAAGTTTAGAGACCCATGTAACTTTTCACATGTCATGTCCAAAGCTTGACAGGGAAATAGAAGCTCGTGTTGGGGAGGAAATATGTCCTAAAACTTCACTTTCGGGCTGCGTTTTATGTTCAAGGTATTGCGAGGAAAACCCAAAATCTTTCAAACCCATCAAGAATCAATTACTCATTTGCAGTTGCATATAATGCAATAGTTGCTGGTAGTTGAAAAGACAAAACCTGAACTCTTCTTTCCAGCCATGTTTCGAACTTAAAGGCAATAGTGTAGTCAGGACTCAGGAGAGAGGTTACCTCGAAAGTTGCAGCTTTTAACAGAGTCCAAGATAAGAAGACTTTGAGGAGAGATCTTTTCGCCGACGAGCAGCTTCGCCAATGCCTGAGATCTCTCTGGGCGACGGAGAACTGGACTAGAACGATTATGATCGATTTGTCGCCGACGTTTAGGGCATATCTGTTGCAAGATTTATCATCAAATGAGGGTAGTAGAGAGTTTCCGACGAAATGAACCTCGGGAAGTATAAGGTCCCAACGAGGGTCTTGGAAGATAAGTGGTGAAAGAGAAGGGGAGAAGGGGAAGATATTGCTATCACTAGAAGTGCGGGATTTAAGCTTTTGTTCGAATACGAGGACGAGAATACTAGGAATGGGTGTGGAAGAGAAGGTGGTGGAGTTGTGAAGTTGTTGA
Source organism: Craterostigma plantagineum (assembly GCA_027422505.1). NCBI lineage: Eukaryota > Viridiplantae > Streptophyta > Magnoliopsida > Lamiales > Linderniaceae > Craterostigma > Craterostigma plantagineum. Next base: position 1,064 of record JAPQWV010004670.1, read on the forward strand.
GATCTTCGAGCAAGAATCTTGATGGTGGTGGAATGTCTGTTATTACATCGTCCATTTCTTGTCCCCCACAAATGGAGAACCCTGATTGAATACGCTAAAAAAGCATCAGAATGGGAAAAAAAACAAACTATTTGAGCACCGCATCACAAAGGAGTCATATCTGTGACCTCAGACTCAGCGCAAACAATGAGGTCAGACTAAGAAGTGCCATCAGCCATGTTAATGATGCAAGCAGAAGGTCATGAATATCAAGCTTCATGATCTAATACGATAGCAAGTAAATCACAAGAAAAGTTAGACGAGAAAAAACACAAGAAATCGAAGGATCAGATTTTCAATAGAATCAACTCTTTCACGAGAAAAAACAAAACTGGGCGGCAAAATCACAATTTTTTCTTTGCTTGGTCTCAAACGAATACATCATCCTTGAGTTCTAAAGACTGATTCGACAGCTTTAATTCGACTTATAAGCGAGCCTTTAGAGAAGACAGATACGGAAATGCATAAACACAAATAAGTGGAAAGAAAAACAATTACAATCGCAGCCGACGTGAAGCGACGGCGACGGCGGCGAAGCGGGAGCTGAGATCTTCTCAATCTCCGGCGCACAACGGCTTTTGCAGCAATATTTGTTAGCTAAAAACACCACTTATCGCTTCTCCTCAGACCCAGACACAGATTCATCGTATATCCCTGCAATTTGCAGACAAACTAATCCCCTTCTCTTTCATATCTACGTGCAACATAGTAACGGGCCAAGGAAGCCCATTTATTCTGTTATCAGAGCCCATAACCCCAAGTGTTTGGGCCGGCCGATCAGCTTGGACAATCTTTATAAAAAATAAAATAATAATAATCAACAAGTATATTTTCAGTTTGATAAGGCTAGGCTCATTGATATTTGGAATATTGACATTTACGTGAAGTAAAAGCGACTTTATAGAAAAGACTTTACTTGGTCAACCATTTCCAAGAACGTCCATTTATTCGTAGATCTTGAAAGATGATCCAATATTTGATTAAATATTTAAGAATGAAAAAAGAATAGAAAAAACAACGGGTGCTACTATTGGTAATAAATTTGGTAATTCTTTCCCATTAAGAATTAACTCGTTGATTTCATGTGTAATTGTGCCAATGCCGTTAAATGCTTCAGGTAGGACCCACTCGTTCCAATATTACCATGTTAAATTAATCTATAAAAATATACTCATATTAATCAATATTAATAAACGTATTTTATAAAAAATATATACAATATAATACTTCTTATCACAATAAATCGAATGCACTTGAATACATAAATAAAGAAATATTAGCTATTAGGTCAAGATTAATATTGATATCTAAACGGTTAGACATGATAGTCGGTATGGAATACTCTTTCATAAAATTCAATTTCACAAAATAAATTCAAAAGTTTGCATCTTTACCTTTTTCGTAATATTAAAACGTTAAATAAAATATTTTATAAATGTGATATTGTCGATATATATTTATTTTAATTTATACGTTACGGTTGCGTGAGACAAATTGTTTGATAAAGAATTTGTCAATAAATACAGCTTATACAAAATATTTTTCGTAAAAAACAATTAAATAGATTAAAATAAATACAAAATAGAAACCATTGTCTAAGGATTAATATATTAAACATTGACTTGTAATTTGTAATATAACTTTTTTTTTATATTTTTTTTATTAATGTATGATTGTATCCCCGGACCAAGCCAATAATGGCTTGAGTTTTAATCTTACATTCTATGTTAATAAACGTGTAGAAAGAATAATTTAAAATAATAATAAGTATCATATCATCAATATCAATATTATCTAATATGATTAATAAATAATATTGCACAATTAAGATATGGAATCGAAGCTAATGATGGTTTTGAGAGTAGAAGAAATGAGTTTTATAATAAATTGAGTGTGATAATAAATGAGTGGTGTAATAAATAGTGGGTGATAATAAATAAGGGGGTCTAAATAGAATTTCGGGAGGTGTGAATAGAATTACCCAAAAAAACTAGTACGAACAACATAACGTGTCTTTCTAGGAAAAAATAGGACAAAACAATAATGGTAATAAAAAATGGAGATTTGATTTGAAATTCAAAGTACCATCTTGAATTTCCTTTTTGTAAATGAAAGAAGTTGGATTACGTGTATCATTCCAACTTTTTGCATACAATGGGCAATTATGATGATTGACTGAGTAATTGTCCATTTTTTACATTCGTATTTATTGGATTAAATGTCCAGTCAGAAACAGAGTAAAAAAAACTAAGAAAGAAACTAATATCAGCCATTTTCCAGCCAAATTATATTCCTTTGAATACTAAATATACCAAAATTGTATATTAACGAATCTATCCTATGGATTCGAACACTCAACTCAAGCCCGCTCTCGACGCTCCTCTGCCCACAATATAAAGCAGACAAATTGCTTGCGGAGAGTGTATATGAACGACGAATCATCTGAGCATACACTGTCCTTTGTATCTTCCGTTGTTAGGTTTGAGTGATCGATCGGTGCAATTCTATACTGTAGCTCTAGCACTTGGATACTATACATCAGGCCATTTTCCAGCCAAATTATATCCCTTTGAATACTAAATATACCAAAATTGTATATTAACGAACCTATCCTATGGGATTTGAACACTCAACTCATGCCCGCTCTCAACACTCAACTTCCGTTGTTAGGTTTGAATGACGTATGAAAAGAGAAGATAGCAAAGTAAATATAAAATCATGTATATACAAATAGTTACGCACTCCATTGGGATATTTAGGCACATAGTAGTAGATTACGTCTACGTCTGTTTTGAATAACTATATAACTTTTTAATGGTTAGCTTATTTTAAACTAGAATGGTCATCATCCCACTTGGATTGACCAAAGTGGTCAAAGCGTGATAACTCTAAATAAAATGTTTGAATCTACTATTTTCTCTTATGTTTGTGTGTACTTGAAATGATAAACAATGATAAGATGGAAACTAAGGGCCCGTTTAGTTTGATAGTTATGTTAGGATAAATGGGTTTTTATCTTTTATAATGTTGTTCAGTTTGAAACTGTAAATTTGTATATGGCCCGAGATCACTCAACGGCCCGCTACTATAAACCAATAAATCCACTACAATTTAATCAACCGATCTGGGCAAGATATCTTATCCAACCCACCTACTAACATAGAAAGTTACAAAAACAACCTTACATAACCCTAATCCTTCCATCAAATAAGTTCCAACCTTCACGGCGATAACAGAGACCACGGCGACAGCTCTATGCGTGTGCATATGATTTTATATATTATGCTGCTCTTATTTTTTAGATTTATTATTTATTGACGAATTGATCAAATATAATTTTTGACTATATACAAGAAAAATAATGTTTAGGGGGTGTAACTATAATAAATGAAAGATATAAAAGTAACTTAAAATTATTAAATTAAATAAAAAATAGCTAAATTGAAACTAAATACGACGGACCAAATGGCATTTTATAGACACCCCACACCCTCTACAATATTGATAAGTCAGTTTAATGTTTTAATTGTTTTGTTTTTAGTTTTATTCATTGTCTATATTTTTCTTTTATACCATCATTTTCAAGAGAATCATGGAATTGTACTCGAAAGAATAATAGAATCGTCTTTTTAATTACATTTCTTTTCAATTCCTTTTAAAGTTCTTTTTTTTTTAAAGAGTTAAGAATCGTTTGGTAGACTCGTTCAGTGACTGGTAATTTTTCAGTAATTGAACACATAAACTAGACGTTTTCTTCATATTAGTTTTTAGGTAAAATAGAAAATCGACAGGGCCTATATATATGCTGGCCTTATGTGGCCCTGTACTGTAGGGCTGCAAGCACTGGGCTAAAAACGGCCCTGACGATGGATGGAGCTACTAAATACATACCTTCGTCGGTCTCCGACGCTCTTAAAATTCTCGTGCGAGACTTGGAGCGTGTACAAGAGTTCATCGAACCTCAGGTATGTTCCACTTTATCCCTTCCCTGTGAAATGATGATGATAATGATGGTGATGATGAGTGTGCTTCATGTTTAGGTTCGTGGTGTTAGGTTTATCAGACTGAAATCGTTTTCCTGTTTTACGTTCGACCTCGTCGATCAATTACTTGACTCAATTCTGCTATTGCATTTGACAAGTGATTGGATTGATATCTATGAGCTGAGCTTGATTTTAGAAGGTGTGTAATCGAGAATGTAAACACAAGTTGAAAATCAGAACGAGTTTTTCAGTCAGATCATAACATGCATTTGACAAGTGATTGGATTGATATCGATGAGCTGAGCTTGATTTTAGAAGGTGTGTAATCGAGAATGTAAACACAAGTTGAAAATCAGAACGAGTTTTTCAGTCAGATCATAACAGTATTTATCCAAACTCAACTCGTGGCCCGCTAATAACTCATGATGATGATAATGACGAGTGTGCTGCATGATTTCCGCGGCTTGCTGATTATTCTCTGTTGTGCTTAGAGAATGATGCGTCGCAAATAATGCTGTCTTAAATTTGATGATGCAAGTTACCTAGTTTCTCTTCCACTTTTCGAACTTAGTTTGGCATATACTACGAGGAACAAGCAGCAGACTACGACAGGAGGAACCGGCTGATACGGGAGATTCCCGAGTTTTGGCTCTGTGTGGTGAGTCAATTTCTAGTTTCTCGATTTTTTTATTTTTTATTTTTTTGAATTTGTATGATTGCATAATGCTGCTATTTTTTCCCCTCCCTGCCCTTCCAGTTCCTAAGTGATGGAAGCATCAAGTTGACGGAGCAGGATAGAGAGGTTTGGCGATAGTCTTTCATTAACATAATTTATGTATCATTCGCGCCGCGTGATATGCATTCCACGTGTTTCTCGATGCAGATTTTGCGTTGCATGGTTGAGCTCGGAGTCGGGGCTGATATGGTTGTCAAAAGCGGGGTTTGTAAAGCCTGCTACACCATTAAGTTGGTACGGTGTTTTTATCTGTCTTTTGGTGCAAATGAAAAGGATTGCGTAGAATAAGTTGTAATAATTCTGCAAGGTGTTCGGTCCGAATCCATTCTTCGAGAACACGACTTTGACGAAGTCGATCATTTATTCGGAAGAACCTTCCAGCTCGCAGCTCAAGTGGAAAGAGGGCAAGGTAACGACAGTTCCGTCTTTTCTCAAGAAAGTCCCAGTCCTTGTGATTTATTTAGTTTCTTTTTTTTTTTCTATTTTAATTTCCCCTTTCGTACAATTGTGCAGACCCCGGAGGAAGGTAGTGGCAGGTAATCTCTTCGAACACAAGGAACTTCTGTTGGGACGGAAACTCGTCGTGATCAATGCATGCAATGAGTTGTTTTATTCTTTCTTACTAATGCGGGAAGCCTTCTGCCGAATGCAGTTTCATCAGCTGGATGGATAATGGATCGGGGAGATGAACGAGGTAAAATCTTTCCTTCTTGAGATATAAGATTCCGCCAATTATGTTTCAACGCTTTATATATATATTTTCTATTTTTTAACTGAATATGGCGTGCCCCGTAAATGGTGCAGATTGCCAAGAAGATCATCTTTGGGTTTTGGATGGATCCACTTCGAACTCTAGACTATGTAAACAATTTTTATTTTTATTTTTTATTTAGGGAAAAAAACAGAGAGAATAAAACCGGCAGCACTTATATTCTTACAGCGACTACTGAATTATCTAATCTGTTACAGGCTATCTTGAACGAGGCGTGGGGACGTCATAAGGATAAGGTAACATCAGAATGTGCAGTTGAACGGATAGTGCCTAGTTCCAGTAGTTTTTTTCTCTTCTTGCCCCTCTTTTATCTTCCTTTATGTTTTCTCGGTGCGTTCTCTTTTCGATTGCCGTGCAATGTAGCTACGAAATCTATATGACATTGTTGGTGTACAGGGTTCTGAGCCTGCTGGACAGATTTCTGCTGTTTACACTGCTGGGCAGAGCTCAGTACCTACATTTCGCAGAACCACTTCTACTTCTTATGAAGATTCTGAAGCGTCGACGAGTGCTCGAGATGAACCAAGACGTCGTGGAGGCTCGAGGTCCGGGAGAAGAGGCCACCGCTGAGATTGCTGAGCTCCTACATCTTCAGCAACCGTTTCATGAGCTCATACCTTCTTTTTGAAGAACAAAAAAATACTACCAATTTCGAAATTTGTTGGAAAAAGAAAGCTAAATATTACCTTTTGAATGCTGAAACGTTTTGAAATGCTTTAGAATATAACTCCCTCTCATTCTCTAGGGGTTCGTCGTTCTTGCTCCAAGACTTTCCCTGTCACGCTCAAATGGTCATTTCTATCTCTACAACCAAAGTAGAAGTTTTCGTCTTCTATAAAAATTTTCCCTTCCATAACATAAAGAAGACAGAATCAATAATTTATGGCTTACCCATTACATGTTAACATGCTCGATGATGGATTAGTGTCTTCTCCATCTCTTCTACTGGCAGTGTTGTTTTATGTGACATCTCGCTACTCATTTACTCATTGCCAAGCTTATAGTTTGCAAAAGAACAGAACTCCATCTTTCACCAGCCGATACTTAAAGGGACTATATGCATATGAAGGATTGCGGTGAAATTAGAGGTAAATAACTTGTGGCCAACCCTAGAGGTCCCGTGACGGGATGTTACTAAGACCACGACCAGGCTTTTTAAATTATTTAGAGTGTTTTTATTTAATTATTAATAAAATAGGATTACTTTAGCAAATATTACCAAAATAGTGCAAAATGCGTCTATTGGACGCGCCGTTTCATTCATTGGACGCGGCATCGCATCCAAAGGACGCGACGCCCAGCCCAGCCCATTAAATGCACATTTTGTTAATCTTTTAATTTCTTTTGTCAAAGTAAAATTTATTGACCTAAGAAGTCAATAGGAGAGGAGAAAGATGGAGAAAGGGGTACCCCACCACCACCGCCACCCAAAACACAATAGAAAACAAGTTCGTTTCTTCTCCATAAATCCTCAATATGCAGAGAGGAAAGTAAAATTATGGTGAAAATCTGAAAAGGAAACCCTAAAGGGATAAAAAAAATGTGTCCTTTGAGAATTATTCTGATCTTCCTCTCTGCTATGGTTGCCGGATTTCTCGTCATAAGAAACCTCAGTTCCTCGCCGAACGCACCGACGAGCCCCTCGGACTCAGATCCCTCGGCCCTGCACATTGCGTCGAAGCACAAGGGCTCGAGCTTGTCCAACGCCAGTGGCTCGAGCTCACGGCCGTCGTCGTCCGGCCGCTCGAAGTTGGTCCTCGCCTGCGGGCTCCTTAGCTGACGCACCGCGCTGTCGTAGTCTGGGCTTAATTCTTCACTAGGTTGATGAAATCATATCATTATAAATAATGCCAAAACGATTGCTATAAATGTCAAAACCACTGTGTAACAAAGGCTTAGAGATGGGACCCACCGTGTAAATCAAGCTACTTCAAGCCTACAAAAACACCCACGCGCCCCCAACTAAAATTACTTTAGAAATTAAAAGATTAACAAAATGTGCATTTAATGGGCTGGGCTGTGCGTCGCTTCCATTGGATGCGATGCCGCGTCCAATGAATGCAATGGCGCGTCCAATAGACGCGTATTGCACTATTTTGGTAATATTTGCTAAAGTAATCATATTTTATTAATAATTAAATAAAAACACTCTAAATAATTTAAAAAGCCCCACGACCACCCCATTTCTTTTTTTAAGATAAAAAATGCGTGACTAGATAAAACATCTAAACACTCCGTATATTGTTAGAAAAATACTTAATATACTGAATGAAGGGCGTACGAGATTTTTGTCGTTTTGTCGTCAGTCCAGCTGGACAACATAAAGATTAGGACGAAGTATTGCTGGACTAATGGCACTATGCCTCTCCTCAAATGGCTCTCCCTTTTTTTCTCCTAAACGTTCGCAACGTATATTTCAATCAAATAAGAAGTGTTTACAGATTGCTAAGTAGCCGGTCAGCCCCAACTGCTAACAACCTTCTGCAGTGGGTAGAGGAGCTAGAAACATAAGCTAGCAAAGACAGAGAAAAAAAAAAGCAAACAAACTGGTCCTAATCGAATGCTTCAAAACTCGGGGCAAGAGAGAATGACCAAAGTTTAAGAGAAGCCAACTGTCAGTCCTCCAGGAACAGTACAACTGAATAGGCAAGACAAAAGAGAAGCCGAGCTCCTCGATCACGCACTGGTAATAAGTACCCTTACTAGAAAAAGCCAGATCAAGCGCAGTCAGCCACCCTGTCTATATTTGCAAAACTTCCTTCCATTGATCACAAGCCATATCCACCATCATTTTCTCCTCCCACCATTCTTTCTCGAAGACCCAGAGGTTTCTTCCAAAGTATCCACAGCAGATACACGGACGATTGGACTCTATGTGCATATGTTTCAGCTTTGGGCCCTTCGCAGATGGATCCCCACCAGTCCAGGAATGTTCCAGCTCGAAAATATTTGAGTGATTCCAGTTTCCAGGTGGGGGGGGGGGGGGGGGGCAATTTCCAGACTCTTAAAGCTTTTGGGCAGTTGAAGAACACATGCTCCATTGTTTCCTTGTCTTCTCCATAGAGTTGGCACATCGGGTCCAAATCAATTCCTCTATTCCTCAGGTTAGTCTTTGTTGGTAGGATATCCAGATAGCACTGCCAGAGAAAATATTTGAGCTTGTGTCAAACTTTCAGCTTCCAAACACATTTGCGCATGCGTTTCATCATCATTCCATGGTCACCACACTCAGGCTTTCCAGATTTCGAATATTTGTACTTTTCTGAGGTACCCAATTTTTGTTGGGTCCTAACACATTAGCAGCAAAACAATTTTGTTCACACGTGACAAGTTATTATTATCAACAGATGATTCCATTACACTAGCATGCATGGGTGCAGTCACAATGGTACGTTAGGTCCGAACATATTTAGACCCTGTCAGCATGTTTCAGAAAGCAATTATAAGAATGTTGACCTCATCTACCACAAGTGAAGCACTTAGTTTTCGGGACCTCTGGTATTACCCGTTTTTCTACAGTGGAATATCCTATCCCTAATCTTTCAGTGTACCTAGGGATATTTAATAGGAGATCTAAATTTTGTTTCCCTTGGAGTAGTCTATCAACAGTGCGCTCTTTTTCACTTAGGGACACTCTAAGTGCAGTGATATCACTCGTCAATTCCTTATTCGTTTTTTCAAGTACATCACATTTACACGCACTCTTCCCTTCCTTTAGAGTTTCTACTTCACTCCTTAGACTCGCAATCTTTAGGTCAGCTTGATGTTTCTCCTGACTAAGGTTATCTCTTTGCTTCATAATTTATTTCACTAAGGCATTAAGAGACTTTATCTTTCCATAGGCATTTTGAATCAACTCGCATAACTCTTCTTTGCTTTCATCTACATCAAACACAGAGGATGCACTTTCATCGGGATCGTTAGCATAGATCTTATTCAAGATATTAATTTTCTCAATGCTTGATGAATATGATACTTGATCATCATCGGCCATGTATGCATGATTCTCGTCCTCTGACTGTTCATTCTCAGAGTCATCCCAGTTGCTCACCATGGCTTTTGCTTTCTTTGTTTTTTTGTCATCATTTGCTTGAGGGCAGTTCTGAGCAAAGTGACCGGGCTTATTGCAGTTGAAACACCGAGAAGTGTTGCGTGTAGTTGTAGTGGTTCCCTTCGGTTGAAACTTGTTGAAGTTGCCTTTGAACTTCTTTCGGTGAAATTTTTCGAACCTCTTAGTAACCATGGCGAGTTGTTGCATCATGCTTTCTTCAGTCTCTTCTCCTTCGTCAGATTCTTCTTCATATTGTTCAGCATTGAAGGCCATGGACTTTTGATTTCAAGGCTGTGTTATCTCGTTGAAGGACGTCTGAGTCATCTTATAAGATGTAAGAGATCCTATTAGGGGTGTTCGTTCGGTACATACCGTACCGAACCGAACCGAAATTTCGGTACACCCCTAATAGGTACCGAATACCGAACCGAATTCGGTATTTACCGAAATTTTTTTCGCTAAATTCGATTTTCACCGAATTTAACAAAATTTAAATAATAATAATAAAAAAATCGGTAAAAATTAAATTAATATGTATATTAATATAATTATAATTTTATTTTCAATATTAATATAATAAAATATATTTTAATTTTAAAATTCGGTAATTCGGTATACCGAATTTACCGAAATTCAAAATCTGTACCGAACCGAATTTACCAAATACTGAATTTTTTTAAGAACCGCCGATCCGAATTTTCCTATTCGGTTCGGTTTTGTACCGAAATTTCGGTATTTCGGTTTTTTCGGTCGGTATACCGAATAACGAACACACCTAGATCCTATCAGTTCCGGAATCGTTAGTTTCTCCAGGTCTTTGCCTCATAGATAGCAGTCACTTTGGCATTCCAGTCTCTGGGAAGTGATCTCAGTATCTTTCGAACTTCTTCACTTTCTGGTATCTTTTTCCAAAGAGACAACATCTGGTTGATGATACCCATGAATCTGGCGTACATTTGGCTGATCGTCTCAGTGGGTTCCATAGAGAATAACTCGTACTGGTGGGTGAGAAGAGCGATTCTTTCTTGTACTACTCTGGTAGTGCCTTCATGAGTTACTTATAGCATGTCCCACATGTCTTTTGCAGTGTCATAGGAGGTAATGCGGTTGTACTCTTCTTTCGTTAGTGCACATGCGATTAAGTTCTTTGCTTTGGCATTGCGAGAGAGCCCTTGTTTCTCAGCAGCATTGTATTCAGTAGGAATCTTGCTGGTTCCATCGTTTTTTGTAGTGGGACTGTAGGGTCTAGTCGCGACGATCTCCCAGATGTCGTAGTCAACAGCAATTAAGAACTCTTTCATTCTGTTCTTCCAGATAGCGTAGTTGGTACCATCGAACAGTGGAGGTCTGGTATGAGACTGACCTTCTGCAAACACATCAAAACTCAACGAAGCCACTAGATCCCTTGAATTTGAGCACGGGTCCCTCATTTGGGTACGGGTCCCTTGCATTTGGGTTCGGGTCCCTTGCATTTGGATAAGGTCCCTTGCATTTGGGTTCAGGTCCCTTGAAACACGTAGGTGTCACGGCCGTTGGATCGACACAATGAAAAAGGTAAAAATGTAATCCACCTTCGTCATCGCTTTGGTTGCCATCGAAGTTAGACTGCGTGTGTTGCTATTGCTTCGCCGGGGCTATGAACGGATTTAGGAGCTGAAATTTAGGTTTTGCTGGAAAATACGTTTTGAAGAAGACGAAGTAAAGTTAGCTGTAAAAAGTAAAAAAAATCTGACAGAAAAGACAATCACTGTAGCGAAAACAGTAATTTTTCATTAATAAGGTTAATTGAGCGTTGGGGTCTTTAAATAAGGATACTATTGTCTTTCTAAGGTCACTTGGTAAGGGTATATATGTCTTTTTGTAGGGGGAGACCATTTTTTTAAAATTTCTAATTCACGGGTCCATTTACCCAATAAATCCTTCAATGAGCAAAAATTGGAAGTTACACGGATTTTAACTTTCCAAGATGAGTGTACCTGACCTGACTGACTCCATTCAGATGGTTGCAAATCCTCCCATGGTTTGGAGATGAACCATGGACTAATATCAGAATCGAAATACACAGCCATGCGTTCCACCTCCACACACTAAAGATTTTGAAGAACATGTAGTACAAATTATAAGACCAATTGTAGGTAAGTAAGTATTCCAGCAATAATAACATCAACAGCAGTCAAGCATCGTGCGGTAACCTATACAGAAACGCATCATGCAAGAGCTGTCCATAATAGCCTATTCCTCCAGTATAAAAAATGTGAGGTAGGATTACACTCAACGGGACAGTTCTTGTTTAATATAGTTCAACTGAAACCGTAACATTTTAAGTCAAATTTTCTTAAACAAAAAACGGCACATATCATGCAATGCACAGTGAAGATAGCACTAAATGATTTTCCAGCATTCCTATAGATGGATTACAGAAAATTGACACGGTCTATATCATTTTGTCAAATTTCAATAGTATATTATCTAATAGCTGATAACTGTCAAATATAACGAGATAACCAAGCATGCATGCATCATATAATGCTTAGAACAACATATAAAGGATAAAGAACACCAAATACAGAAGCTGGACTAACATTTATTAACATGTTTAATTTCTACTACTTCGTAACAAAGAATATAGCCTTCTGTATTCGCTCCAGTGCACCGCCAGTTACAAAAGCCTCTTCCCCGTTATCATCAACAGTGATCGCAGAGAGATTATCTAGGGTCACGCCTGCTCCAAATGGATTTCCTGGGTTGCTATAGAGAAAAACAATAATTTGATACATCACTGTTAGATAATCAAACAACAATCACAACTGGGATGAATAAATGTTAGAGTCAAAAGAATAGAGAAAGGAGAACATTACCTCTCAGTATCTTCATATGTGATGTGCATGTTTGATATAGAAAGCCTCTGATTCCCAATCACCGTATTGATCAGCGATCCAAGCCATGACTTACTCTTAAAGGCGAAAAGACAAATATGAAGTGATTAAACCATGACCATACTTTGCGAGGGTTAGTAGTATGTGGTAGAGCCGCCGAGGCAACCTCTCAATCCTTTTATTGCAACTATGGTTGTTCCATCAACAATTGTGCCGGTATACCATATATATTTTTGTTATAATGGGATATAATTTCTTGTATATTTGATTATGTTGTGGGATTTTGATTGTTAATAGGTGATGCGACGAAGTTGAAGAGTTGCTTGAATGATTGCGCGGAGGTTTCTTGCAAGGTTTGAAGGATAAGGCTTTTGTAAAAAAGAAAACATGGTGATATGTAACGTAGAAGTATATATGCGATGGACGGCTCTTGTGATTTGCAGAAATATGAAGAAACAAAAAGATGTATTTTTTCTTCGGATACTAAGTGCACTGGTTTAATATATACTGGCATCTTCTTGGTTAAATCAAATTAAATAATAGAGACAGCAGAATGCATGGTTGCGATCCCATATTATAGTAATGACCCAGAAAACAAACGAATTTGAAGATACAACCAAAACAAGACCAAATAAACAGTAGTGAAAATATTAAATGGCAGTTAAGTGTTTCTCTTCCACCCAACCGAATCCAAATTATTCCATTCAGAGACAAAAAAACATATGCATTTGCCAGAAAATCGCTGCTAAAATCAAGTACTACCGTTGCTTGCATTTTCTCCAACGTTTGAAGGCATAAACATGTTGAAACCATCCCAAGCAGTGGATATTAACATCCCAGGTATTTGTGAATGCCAGTGAAGCTCTTTCAAGTTCTTCTGCCCCTGTATTTATTCATTTATTATAAAATTTAGCACTAAATGTTACCCAGAGTTATAACTACCATCAGATTACCTTATGAACAAAAAGGAGCTGTGGCGGCATATCTGTTGATGTCTGAGTTATGACTTCCTCGTCCTCCCTTTTGCCTCGAGACCAATCCCATATTCTGATGGGAATGTCGAAAACATGAGGAACAATAAGAAAAAAGGTAAAAAGAAAAAAAAAAAAGAAGAGTCCGACGATCAAGAAAACGTAAAGTTACGTTAATTTGTTGTCAGATGAAGAAACTGCCAAAGTAGAGGCGTCAAGTGGACTCCACTCGATCGATGTTATCGGGTCCTTATGATAACTGAAACGTGCTAGAGCAGAATCTCCCACCTGCGTTCAACCGACGTAAGAACAAGACTCTTCATGTTTCGAATACAAGCAACCTTAAAGGCCATAGACGGTAAAGGGAGTTCAGTACCTTAAGCAACCTTAAATCTCTGATTGAAAATGTCCCACCATCACTTCCAGAAGCCAGCATGTTGCTCGCGAGGCTGTTAAAAAGGACGATTCACTACAAGGAAACTGGAAAAAATCAGAGAATATGTTCATCACGGAACCTGTTCCAGGTTATAACGTTGACATCGGTTTCATGAGCAGTGATGGTTATTGTAGGTGATTTTCCCAAACGTATGTCCCAAATCGAAACATTTCCATCAGCCGAACCGGAGGCAAAGAGAAATGGCTCCGTAGGACTCCACTGGAATAACAAATAGGGAAAGATGCCAGATTTAACAAACATAAAAGGAACATAGTAAGCTTGCTTACCTGTAAATCTTCAACGCAGTCAGTGTGACCGACAAAGGGATTACCATCAACATTCCACGTCGAATCAGACGGCTCCCATAGATGGATACAGTTCTTGCGATCACCTGAAAAAAAGAATAACAAGAAGACAGTGTAAGAAACCCTTAGCAGCAGACAAAGAGAGAAAAAGGGCATCACGCGATGCAGTGCAGTACCCGACACAAGCCTCCCAGCAACAACGGAACTCCAGTCCAGTGCATAGCCTTCAGCCTTGTGACCGCAGAACCTTTTAAGAGGAGCTTGCTTGTATACAGCTGATCCACCATGATCAGCCTCGCTGGTTGATTCGACCAACACATTCAAATGAGTGCTCAGGTCCCAAACCTACGAATCACACATGCGTGCTTAGAAGAACTGCTATATATAGCCCAGAATCTCCAAACAAAAGCCCACGATTTATTATCAACTATCACATAGTACCTCAACAGTGCCTTTATGGCTCCAAGAAGCACAAATATGAGGACTTTGAGGCATAGCCCGTATTCGGTTAACAAAATCGTCGTGAACAACTTTACGTAGCTGAAGATCATTGAGAGACAGTTAGTGCATCGTATCATGAACCAGAGAAATCCTTACAGTTTAAAATAGCTAGTGAAGGTTGTGGCACTTGCATGCAACATTGGTACACCATCATCTTCATCGTCTTTCTCCCTTTCCATGACGGCATCACCATCATCATTTCTCCTCTTCCGCATTAAATCACGTTTCTTTCCACAAATGTTCGATAACTTAAACAAAGCTATGTGGTTCCAGGAAGCTCTCTCTGCCTATCAGGTTAACAAAGTCATTTTTCATCTCTCGGAAGTCACAAAATCATGATTCAGGCCAAATAAGCAGTCAGTTGGTCAACTAAAAAGGGGTTTATTATTTTATTTTTTATTTTTTAAATCAGGACAAAGAAAGCACTGCATGCAGATGCAATCGCAAGGAAAGATCACGCAGAAAACAAATGTTACACCAAGACAAACCAGCAAATTAACAAAAAAACTTCGTCGAATAAAGATGGGATGTTTTATGCATATGATGATGAAACATAAGTGTAAAAATTTAAAACCCAAATCTGATTTAAAAAAAAAAAAGAAGCATCATAAAAAACATTTGGAGTGCACCTGTGTACCAGCGACACAATACATAGAATGCGGAAATTCAGTTCTCAGCAAACCGAGAGAGTCCCTCAATACATCAAAGCTGCATACGCAAACTTTGCATCAGTAAAGAATGATTTAGCGTACGTATAGATGGTTTTATAACATCAAACATATCCCTAACCTAAAACAAGGCCATCCAACGTGAACACCGTAGATAGAATCGTAATCAGAAGGATCACATTGAAGCTCTCCTCCTTCCTCCAATCTGACCAAACCTGGTCGCCACACGCTTGGTTCAGGCGATTTCGTAGACGATGACGAACACGAGTCGCCCTTTTTCTGAAACATAAATTGTAAAGAATTGTAAGATACTGGAAAAAAAAAAAGTACATCAACAACGTAGGCTAAATGCAGCCATAAGTGTAAAGATTACGGGACCTTATTCCTACGCTTCTCTCTTCTTGGGATTCTTCGAGCCCGGACCCATCTCCAAAATGACTAAAGGAACAGCCGGCGCGTGGTCGAAGGTAAAAGGCAGTAGGGTTTAGAAGAAAGTGACGATCGGTTCTTTATTCTATTTATTTTTCATTTTAGGCATTGTTTGGGCTGGAAATGGACCAAAGCGAGCCCAACCCAAATTGCTTTGAACAAAGCAAACCCGACCCAAATTCTTCAAATTTATATAATGCTTAATTTAACGTTAATTTAAGTCTAGGGGCAATTTCAATCTATTTTCTTTTTTTTTATCACAATTCTAAACCTTTAGAGAAAAAAAAAAAAGAAAACAAAATAAAAAAAGAACAGAGAACGAAGAGAGAGAAGAAGAACATGGAGAAAAAGAAGAAAGAAGAGAGAAAGGATGAAGAGGAAGAAGAAGAAGAAGAAAAAGAAGTGCGATTAACAAATAAGCGAGCCTTTAGAGAAGACAGATACGGAAATGCATAAACACAAATAAGTGGAAAGAAAAACAATTACAATCGCAGCCGACGTGAAGCGACGGCGACGGCGGCGAAGCGGGAGCTGAGATCTTCTCAATCTCCGGCGCACAACGGCTTTTGCAGCAACATTTGTTAGCTAAAAACACCACTTATCGCTTCTCCTCAGACCCAGACACAGATTCATCGTATATCCCTGCAATTTGCAGACACAAACTAATCCCCTTCTCTTTCATATCTACGTGCAACATAGTAACGGGCCAAGGAAGCCCATTTATTCTGTTATCAGAGCCCATAACACCAAGTGTTTGGGCCGGCCGATCAGCTTGGACAATCTTTATAAAAAAATAAAATAATAATAATTAACAAGTATATTTTCAGTTTGATAAGGCTAGGCTCATTGATATTTGGAATATTGTCATTTACGTGAAGTAAAAGCGACTTTATAGAAAAGACTTTACTTGGTCAACCATTTCCAAGAACGTCCATGTATTCGTAGATCTTGAAGAATGATCCAATATTTGATTAAATATTTAAGAATGAAAAAAGATTAGGAAAAAAAAAAACGGGTGCTACTATTGGCACTTAGGGGGTGAAAATAACCTTGGAATTTGTAAGTTATTTATATTAATTCTTTTTCTTACATTTTATTCAACAATAGTAATAAATTTGGTAATTTTTTCCCATTAACTCGTTGATTTCATGTGTAATTGTGCCAATGCCATTAAATGCTTCTGGTAGGACCCACTCGTTCCAATATTACCATGTTAAATTAATGTATAAAAATATACTCATATTAATCAATATTAATAAACGTATTTTATAAAAAAATATATAATATAATACTTCTTATCACCATAAAACAAATGCACTTGAATAAATATACAGAAATATAGCTAGGCCAAATTATTAAACTAGGTCGCTAACTATGCCTCTCGTATTTTTTAGGTCATTAAGTTTCGTAATTGCAAACTTAGGTCAATAAGTATCGTTATCGATTTTTTTAGGTCACTAAGTTTCGCAATTGCAAACTTAGGTTACTTAGTATCGTTATCGATTTTTTTTAGGCCACTAGTAATTGCAAACTTAGGTCACTAAGTATCGTTATCGATTTTTTTTGGGACATTTTTTGAATTTTCTGATAAAGCTGAAGGGAATACACATTTGGCGTGACCGACATCCTAGATGGCAAAAATTTTAGGTCACGTCACTAAAATAATTGTCCAACGTGTGTGTATAAAGAAAAAAACTATATTTAAAGATTAAAAGAAAACTAGTTCCCTCCAAACTTATACGATTAATCTCCTAAACGACCAAATTGATTCCACAAAAATGATATGTGTCCCTCATATGATGTGTGTGACTGCAAGAAACGCACATTCTTGATGACGTGTTGGAAAGATGATAACCTTGAATTTTAGTGACGTGGCCTAAAAAATTTTGCCATCTACGACGCCGGTCACGCCACATGTGTATTCCGTTCAGCTTTATCAGAAAAATTCAAAAAATGTCCCAAAAAAATCGATAACGATACTTAGTGACCTAAGTTTGCAATTACGAAACTTAGTGACCTAAAAAAAATCGATAACGATACTTAGTGACCTAAGTTTGCAATTACAAAACTTAGTGACCTAAAAAAAATCGATAACGATACTTAGTGACCTAAGTTTGCAATTATGAACTTAGTGACCTAAAAAACACGAAAGGCATAGTTAGCGACCGAGTTTAATAATTTGGCCTATTAGCTATTAGGTAAAGATTAATATTGATACCTAAACGGTTAGACATGATAGTCGGTATGGAATACTCTTTCATAAAATTCAATTTCACAAAATAAATTCAAAAGTTTGCATCTTTACATTTTTCGTAATATTAAAACGTTAATAAAATATTTTATAAATGTGATATTGTCGATTTTCTTTTTTTTTTTTAATTTATACATTACCGTTGCGTGAGACAAATTGTTTGATAAAGAAGTTGTCAATAAATACAGGTTATACAAAATATTTTTCCTAAAAAACATTAAATAGATTAAAATAAATGCAAAATAGAAACCATTGTCTAAGGATTAATATATTAAACATTGACTTGTAATTTGTAATATAACTTTTTTTTATATTTTTTATTAATGTGATTGTATCCCGGGACCAAGCCAATAATGACTTGAGTTTTAATCTTGCATTCTATGTTACATTTTTTTTGGGTGTTCGACATTTTTAGTCCCCGATGTTTGGGGCATGGGCGTTTTTGGTCCCCCATGTTCCAAGGTGACACTTTTAGTCCCCAATGTTATCGATTTAGGACAGTTTAGTCCCTCGATTAATTTAATTGCTAATTTAGACGAAATTTAACGCGTAAGAGCACATGATCTCCTTTCACTCGACGTAAAACCTCATAACACGTTTTCTTCTTCGACTTAAACGCACATGAACATCATTACATGAATTTTATGAAATGATCGACAACCTTGAAAATGAGTTAAATGTGATACGTAACGATGCTCACGTGCGTTTAAGTCGAAAAAGAAGATGTGCTATGAGGTTTTACGTCGAGTAAAAGGAGATCATAGGCTCTCACGTTAAATTTCGTATAAATTAGTAATTAAATTAATCAAGGGACCAAAACCGCCCAAATTGGTAACAGTGGGGACTAAAAGTGTCACCTCGGAACATGGGGAACTAGAAACGCCCATGCACCAAACATCGGGGACTAAAAATGTCATTCGCCCTTTTATCGGGTGTTGTTGTGCAGGGCTCGTCAGAATCAACTACGCTGTCTCTGAATGGAAGAGATTCCTCGCTCTGGGCTAGTAGGGGAACTTGTGGAGAAAATAAAAAACTTTAAGCTGTCATCTGAAGAAATTAACGGAATTGAGCTGGAGGAAAACGATGTGGGACAAAGTCTGGAGGAGTGTGGGCGTAGTTTGGTTGGACAGATTTTTGGGGAAAAGAAAGCAAGCTACACAGCTATGAAGAGAACTCTAACTCACATCTAGAACCTCAGAGACGGATTTTGCCTTAGAGAACTTGGTACCAACCTCTATGAGTTCATTTTTCTATCTCAAGAGGATAAAATCAAGGTCCTACTGGAGACAATGGTAATTCGATCAACAATATCTGATTCTAAAAGAGTGGACTGAAATCTCAATATGCACAAACCATATTTTCATACAGCTGAGATTTGGGTTCAAATATGGAATCTCCCAACACAATGGCTCTCTAAAGCACTGGTGAGAAGATCGGAAAATTGTTTGAGGAACATCTTGACACAATCATACCGGAATCAGGCAGCATCAAAGGCCAACATTTAAAATTGAAAGTCAAACTTGATCTGAACTTGCCACTTCTGAGAGGAGCTTTTATCACACTAAAAGGGAAAAAAGTATGGGTCGATTTCAAATATGAGCAACTGCTCAATTTTTGCTATTATTGTGGCAGAGTCGGACATGGAGAAAAGAGTTGTCTTATCAGGAAGAATTATTGTACTGATAACAAGATTGAGGAAGGGCAATATGGAGAGTGGATTAGAGCTGACTCACTTAGAAGAATGATACATCTGGAATGAGCAATCAACATCCTAGATTGAACCAAGATTCAGAGACAATGTTGTCGAATCAGCAATCTGTCTCAGAGCAAGAACAAGAGGCTAATACTTCGCAAGCTACAAAACATCCTCAGTCGTTCAATCCCCATCGGAACAGAAATACCCCTGGGAAGTTCAAGCTCAACGACATAGTACAACCCTTACCATCCCAAACTACTCCAATGGACCTTGAATTAGCACCATCCACATCATTGAACCCACCGATTAAACCAACAGAACCTTCCTACGTTCTCTCCCACAAAACCAAGACAACCTTCCTAACCCAATAATCCTAGCCAGCTCCATTCACCCACCACAGGAACCTAGCAACAAATATACCTTCACAGCCACAGGTTCCCCTCTGAAAGATATCACAAATAAAGTCAAATGCTATAGAATCCCACACCAAAAAACAAACCAATTCAGCCGACGATGAAAAGCGTCAAGCCAGTAACATACCGCTCTTGAAAATGAATGGAAAAAGAAAAGTGATTAATGACAGCAATGATATGGTAGAGGACATCAACAAAGAGAACAAAAAAACTGAAGATGACTC
This sequence comes from Craterostigma plantagineum, assembly GCA_027422505.1. NCBI lineage: Eukaryota > Viridiplantae > Streptophyta > Magnoliopsida > Lamiales > Linderniaceae > Craterostigma > Craterostigma plantagineum. The sequence continues at coordinate 21,415 of JAPQWV010004670.1, forward strand.
AAGACTATGAAACAAACAGCATGGTGGAGGTGGCCAGTCAAAACTGGGCCCACCCTGAATCATGAAAGTTGCGGTGTGGAACTGTAGAGGTTTGGGAGGACCCTCTACAGTTTCCCAACTTAAGGAGTCTGTTAGATTCCACCTTCCAGATTTTATGTTTGTTAGTGAAATAAAGAAGAAGAAAACTTTCGTGGAGACTGTTTGCAGACAGCTTAAAATGTTTTGTCAGTGGCATTGTGTCGTGCCTCAGGGGTTGAGAGGAGGATTACTTGCTTGCTGGTCCAACAATATTGAGGTGCTGGAATATTATCAGGTTCCAGCTTCTGTGTGGAGCTGCAATGTATAGAAAGTGCCCCAGGTTCAGTTTTGGGCCATTTTCATCTATGCTAGCACTGATCAACGGGTACGGAACGATCAAGTTAATTATTTGCTCCAATCTAAAGCTAAATGGGGCGACCTTTGGTTCATAGGAGGGGATTTTAATGATATTAGACACATGGGAGAGAAAGGAGGAGGTAGAACCAGAGCAGAATCAAGCTTCACACCCTTGAACTCTTTCATTGATAATATGGAAATGGTGGAAATTAATGGACCTAACATTCAGTTTACCTGGGCGAACAACAGAGAAGGCGAAGGGTATGTCGAGGAAAGACTTGATCGTTTCTTTACCTCCCCGCAATGGATTCTTAAATACCCTAATACAATTGTATCTCATGAAGAGCGACATGCATCTAATCATGATCTTGACAAAAGATGGATTTTTAGAGAGGGTGTTAAGGAGATCATTACTAAAGCCTGGTGCCTTCCGCATGGTAGCACACCACTATTTCAGCTCCTTAACAAAATCAAGACATGCCGGATTGAACTTCTGAAATGGAACTCAAAGTGGAAATCCAACTCTGCCCAACAGATTGCTTCTTTGAAAAAGGAAATGCATCTACTCAAAACATTAAAATGAGATAGAGATTGGATAGATGGAAGCAGCTTAGGAGCAATCATCATCATGCATATATACAAAAGGAAATGTTCTGGTCGCAAAAGTCAAGAGTTCAATGGCTTAGAGAAGGAGATAAAAACACAAGTTTCTTTCATGCCTCAACAGTGGATAGAAGAAAAATGAACTCAATTGAATCACTTGTGAAGAGTAATGGAGAAAGGTGTTTTTCAAGGGAAGAAATTGAGAAGGAAATCATAGAACACTACCACGACTTGTTCTCCACATCTCCCCTTCAAGTCTGGATGAAAGCTTCAATGGGATCCCTCAGACCATTTCAGAGACAGAGAACGTGAGACTGACCAGCCAGGTAGATGACACCGAGATCAAGAATGCTCTTTTCAACATGCATCCCTGTAAAGCACATGGACCCGATGGTATGACGCCTCTTTTCTTCCAACATTTTTGGTCAATCACTAAATCTGATTTATGTTCTGCAGTTAAATATTTCTTCAACTCTAGGAATATGCCAAAGGCTGTCAACCATAGCATGATCACACTTATTCCTAAAACTAAAAATCCCACCCATATCACTCATTATAGACCAATTAGCCTATGCAATGTCATATACAAAGTCATCTCAAAAATCCTTGCTGATAGAATGAAACCATGCCTTCCTCTTGTATTAATGAATGTCAATCAGCTTTTATCCAATGCCGTTTGATTACTGATAATATTGCCATTGCCCACGAGTGTCTCCACTACATTAAAAGCCTTAGGAGGGGTAAGAAGAGTGTCATGGCTTTGAAGCTTGATATGGCAAAAGCTTTTGATAGGGTCGAATGGGCCTTCCTCTGTAATATCATGAAAAAGATGGGCTTTCATTCTACTTTTATAGGCAGGATTCTCTCATGCATTAGGACTGCATCATTCTCTTTTAACCTTAACGGAAAATCCTGTGGATTTGTTCTTCCCACTCGGTGCATTCGGCATGGAGATTGAAAGACCTCATCGACCAATATTGTAGTGCTTTAGGACAACAAATTAATCTTGAAAATTCCTCGATGTTCTTTAGTGCAAATACAAAGATTTGAAGCAAAGAGAGCATCACTAACATTCTTGCAGGGATTAAGAACAAAGAAGTGCTCGCTACCTGGGACTGCCCTTGGTCATTGGAAGAACAAAGAAAGAAACTTTCAACTTTGTGATCGAAACGGTAAAAGAAGAATTGGGAGTTGGAAAGCTGCTCTTCGCAATCCAGCTGGTAGAGAAACCCTAATCAAAGCTGTCATTAATGCACTTCCTACATTTGTTATGTCTTGTTTCAAGATCCCCATCAATATCTGCAAAATCATAGCGCGGGAAACAACAAACTTTTGGTGGGGTGAAAAAGGAGATGGCGGAATGAAAATTCATTGGAAAGCTTGGTCAAAGATTGCTACTCCTAAGCAGGACGTGGGGCTGGGCTTTCAGGACATTCAAAGTTTCAATGACGCCATGCTTGCTAAGCAACTTCGGAGAATTCTCACCCAACCGAATATGCTTGTAAGTAAGTTACTAAAAGCAAAATATTTCCAGCAGAGAATCTCTTTAAGGCAAGAATTCCAACAAATTGTTCATGGATGTGGCGATGTTGGGCTCAAGTTAGACATGTGTTGCAAGTGTGTATGATGTTTAAGGTAGGGAATGGCATTCTATCCACATCTGAGAACATCCATGGGTCCCAGATATTCCAGGTTACATACCTACTGTTGTGAATCAAGAAGGTTCGAGATATTCTTTGGTTTGTGAGCTCATTGAGGTAAATCATCGACGCTGGAATTTTGATTTAATCAGATCACTTTTTCTTCTGAAGTTGGTGAAAATATTATTGGTATCAAAATTTCTCACGAAGCAGAGACAGAATGCTTTGGCAGCTTGATAAATCAGGGAGGTTTACCGTTAAATCTGCATATGATGCTCTCTTGGATGTTAAAAAAATCTCTAACGGACTTTTGGAGGGAAGTAATAGAGGAGCTAAGGTTGGGAAGATGTGGACGACTCTTTGGAAAATGAAACTGAAACAAAAGATAAAACATTTCTATCTGGAGATGCTTCCATAATATCTTGCCTACGAAAGTTAATTTGGCTAACAGAGGTGTCTCTTTGGACACCATCTGTAGTTGGTGCGGAGATGAACAAGAAGATACGGATCACCTGTTTTTCAACTGCCACATAGCAGAATTGATTTGGAAGATCGCCCCCATTCATTGGGATGACTTACAAAGAAAACATTAAGTTATTTTACAATCCTTAATTTATTGTGATCTTTAAAAAGTATTAATTTTATTGACAAATGGTGTAGTAATAAAACACAAAATGAGTAAAATAATAAAATAGGAATTGGAAAAACCTAAATATATTAATAAATCAGAAAGTTAGTAAAGGAAAAGAAAAAGTAATTAAATATGGTATCTCTGTCCTCGAGATCATCTTCGCAAATTCGTCTTTCCCCATTCTTCTCCTCCATTTTTTAAAATAATAAAAATAAAAAAATTAAAATGGATAGCGGTGAACATTGCCCCGCCATTGGAGATGCCCAAGCATAAATAATTCCAGAGGCCAGAGTTCGATGTTGTCCCCGCCATTTTTAGCCTCAGTTTTTCTTTCGCTCCCAAAAGTGTCTAAAGATGGAGCTTCGACTTTCTTGGGAGCATCTGGCGTTGCATAGGGGAGCCCCAAGGCCTTTAATTTACGGAGAGGTTCTTCGTACGAAGTGGTTTTTACGTTGTTGGTTTCTTCTGGAAACCGTTCTTGTCTCCGTTTTGGTTCTTGTCGTTGTTTGTAATGGGGTTCTGCTGATCGAATTCGTGGAGCTCCCTTGCTTTTTGCAGCATTAGCTTTTCCTCTTCTTCGTATCTTGCTAATTTTTTTGGTGCGTGAAGAGCTACCTTTGTGCAGATGGAAATAAAATAATATCCCTTCCAACAAATCAAAATACCTTCAAGTAAAGATACCGAGATAACAGAGCATAGATTTTGATTGCCGGTTTTGATTAATGAAAACCTCTTCTTCTGCTCTTTGAATCTTGAGATACATTTTCCAGAGTCCACGTTATCTGGAACTCATTTAATTACATTAATCAATACATATGTTACAAAAAAATATTTCATACAAAGTTTCCAATATGTTTATCACAGAGCAAAAAATCAATCTTCAGAAAAAAATAATACACAAAATTACAATCACAGAAAAATCCAAACAAAATTACGCACACCGCACATATAGAGACTGCAATTAACAAAAAACAAAGCATGATACGTCTAGCCTAATCAAATGCGGTCAATGCAATGAACCGAATTAGACTGGATTTGATCCCATACAAACCATCAATTACCCACCGCGAGATTCTCCGAAACGGCTTCATACCATTTGCTGGCATTAGGATATGATTCAGAACTCGGCTTCCCAGAAACGAAAGCGTACACCATAACATCATCCTTCTTATCCCCTCCCTGAAAAAGAACGCGAATCAATCAATCAATCGATCAATAAATCAAACTACGAAAATAGAGAAAGCTACAAACACAAGTCGAGATTATTACCCGGAGGATGTACGAGCTTTCCAGAGAGTGTTGATCAAGGGCCTTGACACCGGCCTCATTTTGTGTGCAGATCTGAGAAAGAATAAGGAAGAACTATGTAGCACATCACATTCTATCATAAACATGAAACACAGTAACTATGCAATAGTTCCGTGAGTAATTGCAACTCAGTGAAGCTTACCTTTTGTTTCTTACATTTTCTCGCTCGGCGCATTATCGAATCTTACCATCTGCTTCAGAAACCTGCCATACTCAAAAAACTATAAGATAATACAAAACCCTCTACTCATTGTCGGGGGTCCTAGACGTGGTCACGCTAGCTGGGCTTGTGGGCTCGTGTTGTCGAGTCTCTTTCTCATTATCCTCACCTGGGGGATTCGAAAAGTAAGAAAAGAATGTCAAATATGAATAACCCAACTGTAATAAATACAAGAGAGAAGATTGTCCTTACAATACGACTCTCTTGAAGTAATCCCCTCGAACATTAAAGAGGACCTTTTTCCCTGTACTTCGATTTATCCAAAGCCTGAACATAAAAACAGAAAACTCTAATCAGCTTAAAGTAAAAACATGAAAATGCAATTTCTTTATTAAAAAAGGGGACAATTTTTTTCTCGGAAGGGGTTGATCTGGAGACATAATCTCCGTAGGCGGCTGAGAATAGTTGCTCCCTCTATACATAATTATAGTGTTGTCTTCTTGAATGTCGAGCACCAATCCCGCCGCTCAACCTTGCCAGCTCGGAGGCTATCTCTGTAACTCTTCGGGGAAAAGTCCTCACTATAACCTCAAAGTCTGATGCTTTTTCCAGTGCAAGTGCATGTTAAGAACCTCGCTTGCCTTTGATGGCTGAGGAATCGATTTCGATTGTACGACTGTGATCTGCCCTATTAGTAATCTAATACCTGTGCACGGAAATCAATCGAAAGCACCATCGACTAAAAAAGCACGAAGAGAAACATAAGTGGATAGTTGAGGGAACTAATCACTCTTGTTATCTACATAGGTGGAGACACGTTAAATCAATTGAATTTCATACCTAGGTTCCCTCAACTCTAGCTAGTTTCAGAGCTGAAAGCTGGCATAACAGTAGCGGCCCCTATTCAACATTAAAATCTCGTGATTCTAAATTCGATTCTGACGACGATTGTTGGTCTGAAAGAAAGGTTGAACTGCAAGAGAAAGAAGATGGAACCACCTGCTGTCTTACTCTTGCCAGTTTCACTATCAACAACGATTGACTTTCTCACGTGAGGTGTTGCGAGATCAATCAATACTCCCTTCTTCCTTCGACTGCAAGCAGACTCAAAAGAAATTATAAAATGATTTCTTATCACCACCTTCTTCCATCCAGTTGACTGCACTGCTCATCAGCATCTACGACCTTTCGTCGAACACCTACCGTGCAACTAACTGTTCAGACCGACGTTTGGTGCTCTTCGGGTGCTGTTGCGCCGGAGGCGTCTTAATTCATACGCTTTCCGGCGATGCCGACGCCGGTAGTACTGCTCGCCATTGCCTAGCTGAAGAGGCTGCGACGGCGTTGGACGACGCCTCTCGGTGGCCAAGCGCAGGGCCCACGTGCAGTGTCGTTGCAGGCGGTGTCGGCCCTACTTTCTATGCCGTCGTCCCTGCTCCGCGATGCGTGCTCGAGAGTTTCTGAAAGGGTGCGGCGCGTGTCCTCCACGGCTCCAGCTTTCGGGCTTTGGACATCTGCGTCAACCGGTGGAGGC
>JAPQWV010004671.1:0-27646 GCA_027422505.1 Craterostigma plantagineum
TAATTTGTTTATTCTTGGCATGATTGTTTGAGTTAATGCACGTGATTATTGAGCTGTCTCTGGTATATTTGTCGTGCTTAACTTTCTTTGTGAAGTGTAGAAGCGAGAATTGGTTCTATATAAAAGAGAACACTTCACGATTATTGAGCGCACAAAGGAGCACGAGTGGAGTCTTACGCACGTGGAGGGACGAATTTTGTGGATTCGGTGGCCCTTCGGTAGCAAGCTGTATCCAGTCGGGGAATAGGTTTCCTGAGTAAACGATGTGGATCGAAACTTGGCGTGCGTCAGCCTAAAACGAGATCTAGTGTCCATAGTGCTTCGGTTGTGTACGGGTCAATCATAGTGTAACCGGTAATACATAGTGATTGATTGGAACTCTTGGGGAGATCACACCCCAAGGACAGGATTAAACCCCAGTTGGGGATATAACCTGTATAAAAATCCCGTCTCACTTTACTTTGTGCTATTTACATTCTGTGAGACAAACCCGGAACGTTGGCAAATAACTAGGTGATATCGTTTAAACGATTTCTGAAACTAACGTGATATTCTGTGAAACAGGGTTAGGGAGATAACGTATATACTCGTACTGGTTGTCAGGAAATATCATACTCTGAAAATATCTTCGTAAAGAAAAGTATTTTTCAAAGAAGATCAAGCCAAATTTTTTATAGCCTAATTCACCCACCCTCTTAGGCATATTTTATACTTCACTCAAGATGGATGACTAAAGGCTGTATTAAAGGATTGAAATTTTATATATGTAAGGCCAAGTTAGGAATTTCCTAAGTGTTCTAATCATTTTTCTAAGGATCTAACGAAAGGTGAGTATGAAGCCAATAATCACTAGTTAACACAAGCAATTGATGTGTGACTCGCTCATGAATAAATCAATAGAAAGGAAAAATAACAGGCCAGAATCCTTACTTACGTAAAGTGGCTTTGTGTCTAGTGGAGCAAACTATATGAGCTTTAGACACAAGAATGCGACTTAGACTGACAAAATTAAGCAAGCAATCAGTCGCATGCCAGGGACATCTAATTGTGACGTATATCGAGCATCCTAAAGATTTCTTCATTCCCCTATATTATAGGTATATGTATAGTTTATTATTTTTTTGTTATTTAGTTTAGTAATTTTATTATCACGCAAGATAAGACAAATGAGCAGGGAAAACACATAGAATAGAGCATGTGATAGCACAAAAGATCAGGTAATATACATATCACGGAAGATTCAACATGCCTAATTTTCTGACAAGGAATTGGAATCGTTTTTCATCCAATGCCTTGGTGAAAATGTCGGGTAGTTGATATTCCGTGTTCACAAAGTACATGTCAATGGTACCTTTTTCTACGTGATCTTTGATAAAGTGATATCTAATGTCTATGTATTTCGTGTGTGAATGGTGAACAGGATTGCACGTAATCGCAATGGCACTTTAGCTATCCCTATATATGGGTATTTTATTTAAATTGTACCCATGATCGCGAAGCTGAGTCCGCATCATTTGGGAGCAACAGCTGGCGGCTGCGACGTATTCAGCTTCAGCCGTCGAAGTTGACACGCAATTTTGCTTTTTGGATGACCAGTAGACTAGCTTTTCGCCTAGAAATTGAGCGCCACCGGAGGTGCTTTTTCTGTCCATTCAGCAACCTGCATAATCAGCGTCAGTATAGCCAATAAGTTTGAAGTTCGTACCTTTAGGATACCATAGTCTTAAGTAGTTGTGCCCTTAAGGTAGCGAAGAATACGCTTCACCACGAGCATGCGGGATTCTTTGGGATCGGATTGGAAGCGGGCACAAAGACAAGTGGCAAACATGATATCCGGTCGACTAGAAGTGAGGTAGAGAAGAGATCCAATTATACTGCGATAGAGTGTGATGTTGATCGATTTTCCTGTGGGATCGGCATCCAACTTGCATCTTGTTGACATGGGAGTGCTGAGAGGCTTGCTCTGATCTTGATGTAACTTTTTCAGGATGTCCTTAATGTATTTTTTTTACTGATAAATATCCCATCATCGAGCTGCCTGACTTGAAGTCCTAGGAAGAATTGCATCTCTCCCATGTGGCTCATTTCGAATTTACTCTTCATGAGATCTGCAAACTTCTTACAAAGCCGTGGATTTGTTGAACTAAAAATGATGTCGTCGACATAAACTAGAACGACCATCAGACCTTCTCTTGCCATTTGATGAAGAGGACCGTATTGATTGTTCCTCGAATAAATCCACACATCACGAGGAAGTCACTCAAGACATCATACCAAGCACATGGGGCTTTTTTTAGTCCGTAGAGAGCTTTATCCAATTGATAGACGTGATTGGGATATTCTTGATCAATGAAGCCGTCTGGCTGAGCGACATAGACTTCTTCTTTAAGTACGCCGTTGAGAAAGGCAGTTTTAACGTCCATTTGATAGACCTTGAAGGCTTTATGAGCCGCGTAAGCCAATAAGAGACCAATGGCTTCAATTCGGGCAACAAGAACATAAGTTTCGTCGTAGTCAACCTTCCTGTTGGTTGTATCCCTTTGCAACTAATCGTGCCTTGTTCCTGATCACTTCGCCATACCCATTTTGTTCCGATGATAGTTTTCCCATGCGGACGGGGTACTAATTTCCACACTTGAAGACGTTCGAATTGGTTGATTTCCTCTTGCATTGCAATTATCCAATCCGGGTCTTGTAGTGCTCTGCTACCTTAGTAGCCTCATTTTGGCTTAAGAAGCAGCTGAAAATACTGTGTTGATGTCATGTCCTTACTCCGCTCGAAGGATCGCCAATTATCTGATCAACCGGGTGAGCTCTAGTCCACTTGCGCTCATGTGGCAAAGCTGAAGATGATGCATCAGCCATTTGTGGGTCTAGATTTCCAATGATCTTTGATTGTTCATTTGTGTGAGGAAGTTCCAAATATGCACTGGGAGGGAGCGACTCTGATGATTCTTCCTCAACACCACGGTAGGTTCCTCATTGTTCTGTGACAAATCTGAATCGGGTGAGGTAGGGACTGTTGAAGAACTTGGTACATCGGCCTCGTCGGGTGTATGATTGATGCTGACGGGCGGATGTAGAGGCTCAAAGATGGACTCCAAGTCTTCTAACACAAGTCTTAGAACTTCGTCTGGTGGTGATTGCTGAGTTGTTGCCATCTTCTGTTGGTTTTGTGCCAACACACCAGTGAATACGGGTTCTGAGATGTTGTCTTCATAAGCCAACGGGTTGAGCACGGGTCCTGAAGTATTTTGTTCAGAAGCCATCTCATTCACTTCGTGAAAAGTGACGTTATAGCTTTCCTTAATCGTGTGGTTGGACTTTATGTATACTCGGTACGCTTTTGATGTTGAAGAATAACTGATGAAAGTTGCTTCGAATGCTTTAGGGTCGAACTTTGCACATTGCTCTCTGTCGTTCGCCACAAAGCACTTGCCCCGAAGACTTTAAAGAATGAAATGTTGGGTACTCTCTTATTTACAATCTCGTACGGAGTTTTGTTGAACCGTTTGTGAACCACCGTCCTGTTTTGGGTAAAACAGGCAGTATTTATTGCTTCAGCCCAAAGAAAGCATGGAAGCCCAGAATGGATCAGCATTGTACGAGCGGCTTCCACTAGGGTTCTACTTTTCATTTCAACGACCCCATTTTGTTGATGTGTTTTTACGGCTGAGAATTGTTGACTAATTCCAATTGTATGATAAAACTCACTGAGATATTTATTCTTGAACTCAGTGCCGTTGTCTGTTCGAATAACTTGAATAGTCTGTTGCAGCAGATTCTGAGTAGTGTTCACAAAGTTGAATAATTCCCAGTTTACACATCCATTCATGTCATAGTTTTTCGTTTATTGTTCTTTACAAGAACAGCCACAGAAGAGCGACTGATATATATTTTGGTACAAAACGAACCCTAATTGCATAATCGAATGTCTCAACATGTGAACGAAAACGCACCATAGTATGACGAATCAGACCGGAAAAGAATTGAATAGCTTGAGAATGAGATGATGGAGTGATGCTTGATTTCTTGGAGAAACAGGTCTTCAGTTTTTGCAGGCATACGAATGAAGAAGAAAGGCATCAAAACAATATAATAATAGAAAATGAGGGCAATCTTGTCTTTTTCATATTATTAGGTACCTTTACGTATTTGACCTTTGAAATGGGTAGTTATAGAAAACAAATCTCTGAACGGGTATCTCAGAGTAAAAGTCTTTAGTCGATAGGTATTTATGAGTTGTTATCTTACAAAAAAACTATATATCAAGTAAAAATAAAAGAAAAATTGTGAATCCTTGGATTTGACACTTGTCAAATATCCGTGTTGTGAGACAAAAAATGGGAAAAACAAATCACACTCCAATCTTAGCACACACAATACGAAACAGCCTAAGTCGAAGCAAATTGTTTGTTGTGTTTATGATGCGGCAAGGATACACAATTCGTATAGTTCCCTTAATAAAATTAAGGGAATAACTAGATTAAGGTGATTATTAGAAACACTTAGTAGAAATTGGAATTTTGGGGAAATAAGAAGGTAGAAACATGTCAGGACCCGCTGTCCTCGCTACTTATTCTAACGTTATCCTACGGGCCTAACGATGATTTGTTTGAAAGGCATGCAGAAATGCGTGTGAAATTTTTCTTTTTCCATTTATGTATTGGAACATCGTTCTTTACATGTCAAAAGAATGCTTCCAAATCCTAATTACATGCAAAACTTAATTACACGAGAAGTGTCTACATGTGCAGCAAAAGAATTCTTATGTGCCCGGCCTCACAGGTCGTCACCCATGCACACACTTCCACCCCAAAAGCTGCTGGAAGCTTCAACAGATTTACCTTGCCACCTAGGCAATCACGTCCCGTGGTCGCGTGTACCTACAACACATAACGTAAGGGATGAGCGATATGCTCAGTAAGTAAAAATCATGCATGACGTGCACGTGATAAAATCCCCCGCAAAGGCAATCCACGCCAATGCATCTTACGTGTCATAGATTAACTCAATCTCGTATCTTTTATCTTAGGGCCCTTGGCAGACTTTTACCCAGGCATACACCGTAAAGAGCTCTAATACAACCACGGGCTTCAGCCTAGAGTATGAGGGCATCAGCCCAACCATACTAAAGCGTGAGGGCATCAACCCAACCATGCTAACAGGGATATAAGGGCATCAACCCAACCATGAGGGCATCAACCCAACCATGGTAATCCCCCTGCATCAACGTCGTTCGTATACTGGCGACGCATCAACGTCGCTGACGGCACATCAACACCGTCCCGGTGCCCCGGAAGCCGCCCCTTACTTAACTTATAACTTGATTGCTTACCTCGGCAATTATTTTTCGCTATTTGCGACGTAATCATGCACGCTCATCATTTTATTACCCCCAAGTGTTTCGTGCATTCTCGTGCATATGCATAATGCGTTAATGCCATGATGCTTACCAAAATCATGAAATCATATCATACAAATTCACATAAGCACGTAAGCACCTCATCACATAATCACATAATTTAGGCACATACACACATGTTATGTGTTGTAGTTGGATTTCCACTTACCTGGCGTCCGTAGATTAACCGCTAACCGATCTGGTGGGTTTCCTAATATTTTGTCCTTTAAACATAAAAAGGGTATAAAGTTAGTGTATAAATTATATTAATGACTACGTAAATTTTTGTTCGAAAATTCTATCAAAATAGCGTTTGCCTATACCGAAAATTGACCCTGAAAAATACTGATAGGCTATTTATGGTCGGGCATTGAAAGAGCCTATGCTCACTAGGATTAGGATATTTTTCTTATTCGCGAAGTTACCCTAATTCGTGAAGTTCTAATTCGCGAAGTTTACATGTCCTAAAGATTCGTGAAATTATCATATAGTCGCATTTCACGAATCCTAACTATCTTCTCTCTCGGTTCGCGAAACATCACGGTCCTCAGTTCGCAAAATATGCTTCTATGATTCGTGAAATAATACTTCGCCACCCTAGCTAAGTTCGCGAACTCTATCTCAATTCGCGGACCTAAGTTCGCGAACTACTCAATTCGTGAAGGCTCCAATTCCAAAACCCTCATTTCCAATTCGTGACATTCTTTGCTACTTACAGGATTCGCCAAACTTTCCAAGCTTGCGAAACTCTCAATTCGCGAGTTCACTTCGCGAAATGTTGCTCGGCTCAAGTTTCGCAAATTGCCATGCATGGTTCACGACTCTCGGTTTGCGAAGTGGCCAAGTTCGCCAAACTCGACCAGCCCGTGAAGTGCATGAATTTGCCAACCTTGATTCACCATCCTTGGATTTGCCAACATGGATCGATTTGCAAAGCTGCCGAGTTCGCCAAATTCCTTTCCTCTCAATTCGCGAACTCTATCCCTACTCACACTCAGTTCGCGATATACATTACTCGGCTTCTCATTTCGCGAAACCCATGGATTCGCCAAGTTTACACTTTGCGAATTCATGCACGCGGAACCTATTGAATTCGTGAAACTCGTGCTACCTATGGTTCGCGGTCCAGAGTTCGCGAAGTTCATATTCCGCGAACCCACCATGCCCAAAAACACCTTTTCACTCGCGAACTCTTACTAATTTAGATCAAAATGTACCTTTTTGTCAAGAACACTATGAAGGTTAAATCTAGAAATCGTTTTAACCATGGGGCATGATTCTGGACATATTTTAGAGTGTAAATGCCTTAAACAAGTTAAATCTAAGCTTAGAACCTAACATCATAAACCAAAAACGTAAAGAGTATAGGAAAATCTCATACCTTTTCCAAAGCTAGGCTCGAAATCTCCTCCTTCTCTCTACTTAATGTTTCTAGTGTGAGAAAACCTAGTTGATTTTCCTAATGTGTAGATATTTAAGTTTAATAATCTTAATAATAAGCGAAATAACAAAAAGGGTCCCATTGTTAGTGGTTATTCTAATTCTAGGCATCACTTATTATTTTTACTTTAATTCACCTTCAGTTGCTTATTTTCGAACATTACCTAATAAGTTAGACATTCCCTAAGCACATAGTGAAATACACAAGATACATGTAAATCACTTAAGCACGTGATTAATCACAAAATTCATATAATCACATCAACATGCGTGCAAATAATTGGCAAACTAGCTTATGGGGACTTGGGTTCTACACAACACGTAATAATGACACAATAATGAAGATACAGTGCCACCTGGCAGCTCCCGGGGAAAAAAATAAGGGTTGTGGAACAACTCTTGAGTATATTAATAATTTCAGGGAACTATATATAGGGAACTAACACCCATATGGGGAAGTATTTTGGGACCTGTTATACTAAGCAGTTCCTAGGAAGCGTCATGAAGAAGCTTTATTGAAAGGTCAGAAGTCGAAAAGGCATTTTCACTGACAGCACAGCTAAAGTTGCTGCTGCCGCTTGCTATTCATGACAGCTCAGAGTTAGTACTTGTTCCCGACAGCACTGAACCAGTCCCAACGCTAGCCACCTGCTCCTGACAGCACAGGGCCAAGTCTCATCTCCATACTGTCGAATGTCCCCGAAATTACGGAATACGTCCCATCTCCGGTAATTCAGGAGCTAAGCTGGAATCCTTGGAAAATCACTCATATAAAAGGACTTCATTCATTTGCACAATAATGAAACATCACACTAAAAACATTACCTTTAGCTACAAAACGTTCCAATAGTTGTCCTTTTCATATGTTCTTGAGAGATAAAAGTGAGAAGGTGAATATTATGAGTATGTAATCATTCGAAAGTAATAAGAAAATCTTTAATGCACCTGTGGACGTAGGATTTTAATGAATCCGAACCGCATAACTCACTGTCTTTCTTTTTACGTCCTTACTGTGTCCCGTTTATGCCAGCTCACGTGCACAACTAAGTCCGCCTCGATCACGGACCTACGCAGACCTCAAAATATCCACACTTCTTGTTTTCCTTTTATATCCTTATCATATCCCAATCAAGCAAGCTTTCCACACACTATCACATTTCTACTAAATCGCGAGTCTATCGTTAAATATATCCCTCGAACCTAAAATTTAGCTGATTGGGAGGCCACATATCAGTTTAGTACATGCCGACAGCGTATTCTTCGCGACCTCTCTGATCTGGAGAAAGATATCAGATTCAGGAAGTATCACTCCCTTATGCGTTCATGCGTTTCTTTCCTTCCGAAAGTGATATGTACTTGCCGTTAAGAACAATCAATATGGTCTTTTCTGCTTGTTCATGCCCTTTCCAAGCCTTGTCATCCATGCCATCCATGTGGTAAATTCATTTGGTATGAACATCCCATCAAGCCACTATGATAAGAGTTGCAACAGATTCCTACTATATCCACATACAAAAAACAAATGTCGTATAATTGACTCCTCTGCAGCCCCGCATAAGGCGCAAGTATTTTGTAGGAGGAGACCCCACTTTTGCAGCCTATTCTTTTTGTCAGTTTCAGGTGCATGGTCAGCTACTCCACAAAAGAATGTTTAGGCACGTTCAAGCGACTCCACCCAGCCTGACTAGGTTGGAAACTATCATGTTGTCATCCAGATTTTCATAATATTCTTGAGCTTGATTATTTGCCGCCAGTACCATCTGCAGTCATTTTGTGGCTTATAGTTCCACCGTTCAGCCTCCTTGATGTATGTCTCGTGCATCCAATTTGTAGATATCCCCTTTCTTCGCAATAGACCATACTGTTTTCCAACTTCCACCATATTCCATTTTTTAGTGTCTGAAGTTCAGCCCACAGTTTTTTTTCTGTAAGCAAGCCATGTTCCAATTTATCAAGGCTTTCGTTCTACCTAGACCTGGGCTTTGTGCCGGGCCAACCCGGAACCGGCCCAAAATCGGCCCGTTAACCCGGCCCAAAACCGGAACCGGTAGAACCGGTTCTAGAACACCGTCCCATTTAATTTGGGCTGGGCCGGTTAGCGGGCCGTGGAACCGCGGATTACCGGTTCCCGGATCCGGATCCGCGGTTTCGGTTCGGTTCCGAACCGGAACCGGAACCGGCCCAACGGCTATATAGCCGTTGGGCCAACGGACATCTCGATTTTATTTTATTTTTTTAATTTTTAAACACTGTAAAATTACAGTTTTAACCCCAAACGAAAAATCTATAAACACCACCTCATTTTAACCATTTTAACTCACAATTACATCCAAATCTCTTCCAAACTCTCTCAAAAGCTCTCAAAAAAATCATCCTATTAATATTTAATATTATTAACATTAATAATTATTTTATTATTACTAAACTACACTACTACCTACACACACTCACTTATTATTACCAATAATTGAATTATTATTTTACACTAATGGCGTCGTCATCGAGAAATCCTAACCCTCATGACGAAGATGTTTTTATGGTTTTAGGTCACGCCGACACATTTCGGGGAAATGGCGACACCGACGAGGAGACCGATATACCGGAACCGGAACAGACGAGAGCGACCGACGAGGGACCGAGCCAAGCTTCTACGGCGACGACAAGAAGGAAGCAACAACCGCGTGGTCGGCGGTCTAAGGTATGGAATTTTTTCGATTTAGAAATGGATAAAAATAATGCCGCTTCAGGTACCGCTTATTGCAAAATGTGCCGCCACCCCTACACAATTAAGACCGGACCGAATCAAGGTGGGACGGGCTCGATGAAAAAACACCTACAGAGGGCGCATAACTTCAGGGACGATGTAGAGCCGGTAGGGACCGAACCCCGACAACAACAAATAAACGTAAGTACGGGTAATAATTTTGTTATTACTAGGGAAATTTCTAAAAAAGCATTAGTTAAATTCGTAGTTATGTGTGAAGAACCCTTTTGCATTGCGTAAAGTGAAGGGTTTATCGAATTTACGAGTACGATACAACCCGAATTCCATAACGTGACCCGTAAAACCCTTAGGAAATATGTGTTAGAAACTTTTAAGGAATATCAAACTAGCTTAATTAGTCATTTAGCCAACATTACGTGTAGGATTAGTTTGACTACCGATATTTGGACTAATATTACGTCGCAATCTTATTTAGTCGTCACCGCCCATTGGATAGATGAAACATGGACCATGCAAAAACGTATTCTTTCCCTAGATTCCCTAGATTCGCAACATAATGCCACTACGATATCGAACTATGTGTTGAATGTCGTTAATAAATATTGTATTCAAGATAAGATTATGTCTATCACCTTAGATAATGCTAGCGCGAACAACGTAGCGATAGGGATCCTTCGTAGGCAACTTAGGTTACCCTTAGACGGCAAATTATTACATGCTAGGTGCGCTTGCCATATTATTAACTTGTGCGTGCAATGTGCTTTTGACGAAGTTTTGGGAGATATTGTAGAAAAGTTTAAGGTAATAAGTAAGTTACTTCGGGAACGCCGCATCGGAACGTCGTGGAAGCAAACCGTCCTTGCCGCCGGCCTCCCGTACAAGAAGTTTCCGTTGCCAGTCCCGACTAGGTGGAACTCGTTGTACCACCTCCTCAGCACCTTCATGCGTTACAAGGACTTGTTGACGGCTTTTTGGAACGAGGCCGCAGTCGGCACCACCTCCAGGTATGAATTACGACCACTTGATTGGGATATTGTAGGTTTGGTCGTGTCTATACTTGAAGTGTTTGCCGAGGATACGGAGAAATTTTCCGGAGTTCACTGCCCGACGTCCCCATTATTCGTCCCGAACCTCTTCGCGATGTGCTACAAGTTCGTGGAGTTTCGCAACAATCCATACTTGGGTGGTTTCATCCAAAATATGGAGCAGAAGTTCAAGAAGTATTGGGAAACCATCCCAATAGTACACGGTTTGTCGGCCTTACTCGACCCTAGTTGCGGTGTTGATACATTTGATATTTTTTTTCGAATATTATGCTCAGTTTCTTGGAAAGAAAGTGGACGACCAAAAGGCGTCAATTCACGCTTCTCTCCAAGAACTTTTTTCTTTTTATGCATCTGAGCAGGGACATAGCGTGGAGCAACCCGTACCAGCGAGCGAAGCCGGTTCGTCGGAAGGAGGCGGCGGCGCAATGGGACTACTACGAAGATTGAAGGCGCAAAAGACGAAGACCAAAACGCGTGCGTCGGGGTCGAACACGAATGAGATTTAGCTCTACCTGAGCCACAACTTCCAGACTCCCGAAGACTTCGACGTTTTGGCCTGGTGGAAGTCGAACGCGACTCTTTATCCGACCCTCTCCGCCGTCGCTCGAGACGTTTTAGCCGTGCAAGCGTCTAGCGTCGCCTCCGAGTCCGCATTCTCTACCTCCGGGCGAATTATCGACGATAGACGCGCGAGCCTTAACCCGACTTCCCTCGCAATGTTAACATTATTGAAGGATTGGTATTTGGCCTAATCGAAGAACCGACGGGAGAACGCCATCGACGAGTTCCGTTCTTCCAGTTCGGACGAAGACGAAGAGGCCTCTAACATAGTTTTAATTAATAGTCAAGTCGAATAAATTGTATTTTTTATTTCGAATATTTTTTCCTTTTTAGTATTTTGTAACTTGTAAGTTTTAGATTTATTTTTCTTTCTTTTATGTTTTTAATTGTATTTTTTAGGTAGTTTTTTCTATTTTTTTGTACTTTTCTTATCTTTTTTTTTTTTGTTTTTTTGGAATAAAATTTTTGGATATTTTCTAAAGAATTTTTTGATAGCAAAAAACAAAAAAAAAATTAAACGGGCCGGTTCCGGTTCTGGAACCGGAACCGGCCTAAAAGAGGCCCGGGGGTTCTTCGTATGGTTCTGGTCCGGTCCCTGGAAATGGTTCCGGAACCGGACCCGGAACCGGAACCGGAACAGTGCCGGAACCGGTAGAACCGGAACCGGTAGAACCGGCCCGGAACCGGCCCAAAGCCCAGGTCTAGTTCTACCCATGTTGTTTTCCGCCACAAGACCTCTTTGCATTTACCATCCACAACTTTCAGAACCTCTTTCGGGAAAAAACTTAACCCCGATATCCATGAATTGAACTCAAAATAGAATTAATCAGGCAACATCTTGTAGTATACGAGAGGTTTCGAGATGATCAACATATTTTCTTTTCATAATTCAGTCAATTAAATGCCGACAATCATCCTTATTCCATCCCATTGGTGTAAGCGGTATCCCTAAATATTTCACATGAAAAGTCCCTAGGCATAAACCTGTAATTTGATACAGCTCATCTGCCTTATATTGGGATATTCCAGCAACATGTATATTTGACTTCATGGGATTTGCAGTTTCCCCAGCCGCAGCGTGAATATAGGCTAAACCTTCCATAATTCTCTCAACAGACTATGTAGTTGCTTTACAAAAAATCATTAGGTCATTCGCGTAACATAGGCTGATCAAGTTCTGATTTTTGCACAAAAGGGTGGTACCCACAGTCCCTATGATCAACAGCTTGAAGAAGCCACAGTGAGGTGCTCCATAACTAGCATAAACACCATATCCTATCATTGTTAGTTATTGTATCGATTTCTTGTATGGTTATTACAGTGCGGTTATTGTTAGAATTTGACTCGATGATCTTATAACTATAGCTACATTACAATACATCCACTCAAGTTGAAATAAATTCATTCTGCCCATCTCACATTCCTCCTGTGTGCACATCACATTCAGAATTAATCACCTTTCACCCCATCGACGGAGAGAATTGAGAGAGCTTATTGTTCTTTGTTTGTCGAATTTTTTTACTCAATTTCGAGTATCCTGCTACTTGTAGGAGTTTTCTCCCAATGTGAGAGTGTTGTTCCGTTTATGGAAGTGCTGAAGGTTGTTGGGTTCGGCCAACATGTAGTGACAATGAAGGCACCACCCATGTTCAACAAGAACCCAATTGAAATATCAATGACGTTATGTCATTTGGCATTTTGTTCTTGACTATACAAAATTGAGTCATTCGACCAAGCAGAGACATCCCCAAACAAAGAGAAAAAAACCTTGGAGGTAGGCGTTATTAGCCGAACCTCGAAATAGTATCGTGTTCTCTATTGCTTTTATTTAGGCTTACATTATCCCGATAAATTGTTGCGATGTCCATGAACATTTCGTTGTCCCGAAGTTAACTTTTTCCTAACAAAGTCTTTCAAAATGTTACCACATATATACGACTGACAAAGTATCATGTTGATCATTTTAACAACGAAACAACTATCGACACCACAACACATTGGCAAATTGAAAGGGTAAATTATGATGTACTCTCATGGTGTTATACTGAAATTAGCGATTCTACCCTACTGCTTCTTTATCGCGCGAAATCCCCTTGTGTTGTGCTAGACTTAGCGTTGTTTGTACCCATGTATTGTCTAAAACTTAGCGTCACCCCCTGTGGCGACCCTACTTTTCTAATTAGGATTAGTGGCGGATTTCCGCAACGTAAGCCGCGGAAGGCCCGTCTAATTAAAACATTTTCCTAAAATAATATACACTAATATAAAAATTCGTCTACATCGTTATCTGTGTACACGGGCCGAAGCCCCAAAAATTATCAAAAGAACAAAAAGCGCTAACGCCGCTCCACAGGTCTTCATCCATGTACCGCACCGCCCTCAAAAGTCCGTGGAGCACCGCCACCAGCCGCCTCAGTCACGACGCGTATCAGTGTCGGACTCAGTACCTACAACACGTAAACACTGAGCAATTTGCCCAGTAGGTGAATAAAATGCATGTATGCAAGTGTGCACTCAATCCCAACCCCAATATCTCACAACATAATATAATGCACACTCTTTCTTTTCCCACATTCCTATTTCACACAACACAGGGCCCTAGGTTAGGCTCGACACCCTCGCGCGCAAAGACTACTGGGAGGCCACCCCCAAGTCTCGCGGCAGCCTACCCTGTTAGTGCACTGGACGATCACGCCAATGGCCTCCTACCGGGTCGCTCCGCACCAAAAGTATACACTGATAGCGCACTGGACGATCACGCCAATGGCCTCCTATCAGGTCAAATCAATATCTCGGCGGTATGCACCTCGGGACGGTCACGCCCGAGTAGAGAGATCGATCACGCCTGTCTCCGCCAGGTGCCCAGTGAGCCCAACCTCGAGTCCTCTAAGAGTCATCAATCACAAACATCTCATTCTACCCCGTACGTCGATATCTAATATCACTACCGTCTCACTACGGTACAACCGTCTCTCGCCCTAACGTGATATGCACGTGATATACATATATATGAATTTCATATAAACATGATTTATATAAATCGTATGTAAAATAGGTGAAGCACATAAGTCACGTAAATCACATAATTACAGGAAAACACATAATTTGTGTTTACGTATTGTAGATGGATAATCCACCTACCTGTCCTCCTGCTATTGTCAAATAAGAGGTCTGATGAAATCCCTATAAGTCGATCATCTGAATAAATAAATATTATCATATCAGTATATTTGCTAAACTGTATAAGTTTTCAAGTTCCCAAACCCTAATTATAGAAAACCCTAAAATACCGAAAATTTATTAATTAAACCAAAATGTTGAAATCATCTAATAAAATGTCGATATTATTAAAAGAAAATGTCGAGCTCCCTATGTGTTTATCGAAATGTATTAAACAACTAATATCAAGACCTACTAATGATATCGAGACTTATATAGCTTCTCAAAATGTCGAGGTCTGTCTAGCTCGAAATCTATTTAATATAAACTTATTAATCTCGACATCTTCCTAAAGAAAAAAATATAACATCTCGAAATCATTAACAATGGCCAATCGAAATATTCTGTGGAAGTAAATGTCGAGCTCATCATTCCTTGAAAAAGTCGACATCATTGTAAAATGTCGAGGCACATAATTTAGCAGAGAATAAATGTCGAAACCTTTAGCATACAAATATCGAGACTATACTTATTAAATATCGAGACATGAATGTTAAAACCCTTACAAATGTCGATATGATATAAATGTCGGGATCATCTAACAATGTCGAGGCCTCATGTTGAAACCATATAAATGTCGAGCTTTTAAAGGAAAAATGTCGAGACCTATTCCTACAAGATGTCGAAACTTCTTAAAATGTCGATATCTTATATATCCCGAGATTTCATTCGACATTTTCCTAAATACATCTCGAGATTTTTTTCTACCCAGAAACTCTTATACCTTAATTCGTTAAATTTTTAAAGAACACAATAATTCCTAAAGAATATCACATACTGCGGATCCTAAAGAATATCACATTCTGCGGATTCACTAAAATTCATATCATGTAAACCCTTATAAGCCTAAATCGTAACTCAAAGGTTTAGGGTTTTCTACAAATAGTTACTCTCGAAAACACTTCTATACTTATTCGTTGTTCAAGAGATCAACATATATAATTATCAAAAGCAGCCTAAGTACGCTAATTATGAGAAGCTTTTGCATACCTTCACTCCAATACACGTTGCTTGAATTTGGTGGGTTCCAACGAATTGTGTTATTTATTCATTGTCAAGGTTTTTGTTTTCTCTTTTCTTCTCTGTTTTGTGAGGGTTTTCTGGTTTTATCAAATGGCCGAACTTGATATACACAATATTCGTACTTAGAGATTCGTGAGACAAGACTAGTTGTTGATCTTTATTTTCGTAAGTCTTAAGTAACGTATTCTACCATACCTAAATTCATTTCTTCGTGAATTTGGGTCTTACATGCCCACTTAATTAATTCACTATGACCCAAATTTAATTGGTATTATCTATACGGTTTTGATTAATTTCTATATTAGGTTCCAAATAAAATACTTGAAAAAAATAATCATAGTTTATATTTCGTTCTATAACTAAATTCCCTTACCCAACTTCCTAATTCACCAAATTACCTATTTAATTACATCAAAATCCCGTATTATATTTATGGGTACTACATCCTCCCCCCCTTAAAAGAATTTCGTCCCCGAAATTACGCCAACTGGAATAACTCGGGATAACGAATTTTCATATCATCCTCACGCTCCCAAGTGGCTTCCTCAACTGATTGATTCCGCCACAATACTTTAACTAATGGAATAATCTTATTCCGTAGTCGTTTCGATTCGTACATCAAAATTTCTACAGGCTTCTCTTCGTAACTCAAGTCGGGCTTGAGCTGTTGATAAATAAGCTCGTTCTGAATAACATGGCTCGGGTCCGCGACGTATTTTCGTAATGTCGATACGTGAAATACGTCGTGAACTTGTGATAGGGAAGCCGGCAATTCTAACTGACACGCGACTTCGCCCACTCGTTTGATGACTCTGAATGGGCCTATATATCTGGGACTTAGCTTGCCCTTTTGTCCGAAGCGCTTTACGCCTTTCATTGGAGAGATCTTTAGGAACACTTGATCGTCTTCTGCAAACTCCAGAGGTCGTCGTCGATGATCTGCGTAACTTTTCTGTCGACTTTGCGCCGTTCGCATTCTTTCTCGGATTTTTGTCACGGCCTCTGTCGTCTCACGGATCATATCTGGTCCTAGCAATGCCCGTTCACCTATTTCATCCCAGTGAATAGGAGATCGGCACTTACGCCCGTACAATGCCTCGTACGGTGCCATTCCGATCGTAGCATGGAAGCTATTATTCTAAGAAAATTCGATCAGCGGCAAATATTTGCTCCAATTTCCCTTGAAGTCTAGCACGCACGCTCGTAACATGTCCTCAAGGGTTTGGATCGTCCATTCAGACTGCCCGTCGGTCTGGGGATGATATGCAGTACTGAACGAGAGCTTAGTACCCATCGCTTGTAAGCTTTGCCAGAAATTGGATAGAAAACTCGAATCTCGATCCGAGACGATGGAAATTGGAATTCCATGAAGTCGAACAATTTCCTGAACATATAATTCAGCGTAGCGTTCCATGGAAAAAGTAGAGCTGATAGGAATGAAATGGGATGATTTGGTGAGGCGATCTACAATCACCCAAATAGCATCGTGGCCTTTCGTCGTTTTAGGCAAACCAACGACGAAATCCATCGTGATGTGGTCCCATTTCCATTCAGGAATAGGTAAAGGTTGCAGAGTTCCAGCTGGTCGCTGGTGTTCCGCTTTGATCAACTGGCACGTCATACATCTACTTACGAACGTGGCGATGTCCTTCTTCATTCCCGGCCACCACTATATCACCCGCAAATCTTGGTACATCTTTGTAGCTCCCGGATGTACAGAGTATGTTGTTGCGTGGGCTTCTGTCATTATCGTTCGTCGTAACTCCTCGTCGTTGGGCACGTATAGCCGATTCTTGTATAACAGGGTTCCGTCTGCTCGGAATTCGGAGTCTTTGGGTAGTGTATCCTTCGCCTTTAGGTAGAATTCATCCTCTTCTTGTGCTTTTTGAATTCGTTCTAGCAACGTCGGCTGAAGAGTCAGTGCCGCTAGTTTCGTTTCGACTTCGCCCAAATTGACTATTTCCACTCCAAGCCGGTGCAGTTCTGTACTCATCGCCTTTCGACTAAGCGCGTCTGCGACTACGTTCGCTTTGCCCGGATGATAATTGATAACGCAGTCGTAGTCTTTTACAAGTTCCAGCCATCGTCGTTGTCTCATATTCAGCTCTTTCAGAGTGAAGAAATATTTCAGACTCTTATGGTCTGTAAAGATTTCGCACCGTTCTCCGTAAAGGTAGTGTCTCCAAATCTTTAAGGCGAAGACGACTGCTGTAAGTTCTAAGTCGTGGGTTGGGTACTTTTCGTATTCTTTTAGTTGCCGTGAAGCATAAGCGATCACCTTCCCATTTTGCATCAGCACGCATCCCAGTCCGTTTTTCGAGGCATCACTATAGACTGAGAATCCTCCAGTTCCCGAGGGTATAGTCAGAATAGGAGCAGATGTGAGTCTCTTTTTCAGCTCCTGAAAACTTTGTTCGCAAGCTTCAGACCACTTGAAAGGCACGTTCTTCCTCGTAAGGTTTGTCAATGTTGAGGCAATGGTGGAGAAGTCAGCAATGAACTTACGGTAATATCCCGCAAGTCCAAGAAAACTTCGGACCTCAGTTGGAGTAGTTGGTCGTGGCCAATTGTTCACGGCCTCAATCTTACTCGGGTCCACGGAGATTCCACTCCCGGAAATCACGTGTCCCAAGAAGGCTACTTGCTCAAGCCAAAATTCGCATTTCTTGAATTTGGCGTAGAGCTGTTTCTCACGCAAGGTTCCTAAGACGATTCGTAAGTGACTCTCATGTTCTTCTTTCGTCTTAGAATAGATCAGAATGTCGTCAATAAAGACGATTACGAAGCGGTCGAGATAGTCTTTAAAGACTCGGTTCATAAGATCCATAAAAGCAGCTGGAGCATTTGTCAGTCCAAAAGGCATGACCAGAAACTCGTAATGGCCGTACCTTGTACTGAATGCGGTTTTAGGAACATCTACCTCCCTGATCTTCAACTGATGGTATCCCGAACGGAGGTCAATTTTCGAGAATACCGTAGCACCCTGTAGTTGGTCGAACAGATCATCGATCCTCGGCAACGGATATTTATTCTTGATCGTGATCTTATTTAGCTCCCTATAGTCGATACACAGTCGCATCGACCCGTCTTTCTTCCGTACGAATAAAACCGGCGCTCCCCATGGTGAAAAACTGGGTTGAATAAACCCTTTCCGTAACAAGTCTTCTAGCTGTTCCTTCAACTCCTTTAGTTCGTTCGGCGCTAGGCGATAAGGAGCTTTAGAAATTGGGGCGGACCCCGGCATCAGATCTATCGTAAACTGTATTTCTCGATCAGGGGGTAACCCGGGAGATCATCGGGAAATACATCAGTATACTCATTAACTATCGGTACGTCCTTCAGTTCTGGCTGAGGTAACTCCTCTGCCTTCACCGCATATACTAGATAAGACTCACAACCAGATCTCAATAGTCGTTGAGCCTTCAGCGCAGAGATCCGCGACATACGATTCGAAGTAGTTTTTCCCGAAAAAGTGAACACTTCTTCTTCGGGCAGTTGAAATTTTACGACCTTTTTGTTGCAATCTATGATGGCTCCGTATCTCGAAAGCCAATCCATCCCAAAAATAACATCATAGTCATTCATTGGGATCACAATCAGGTCGACACTCAGATCTCTACCCTCAATGTTCACAGAACATCCTTCCAGCACTTGGTTAGTGCGTGTCGGATCACCGTGTGGTAGGGTAACAATGTAATTGCATTCAGATAAGGTAGGAGAGACTCCCACCTTTTCCACATATTTGGCCGACACAAATGAATGTGTAGCCCCAGAGTCAATTAACACCGAAGTGGGCACGTCATAGATAGTTAACGTACCCGTTACTACAGAAGGATTTGCTTCGGCCTCCTCATTCGTTAGAGTAAAGACTCGTGCTGGCACTGGAGGGGGTCGAATCAACGGTCGGTTTGGGACTTGAGGCATATTTTCGTTGCAGTTCCTAGCCTAATGTCCTATTTTTCCACATCGTTAGCATTGTGGGGTTGGGTTCGGTCTTGGTCCATAGCACGGACCAGAATGGAAACGCCCACACTGTCGACATTGTGTTGCAGCACCTGAGGGCCGGTTCGGAGCGTTAAATGGCCCTTGGTTCGGTCTTGGTCTCCAGTTCTGCTGGCCCAGTTGATTCCCGCGATAATTTGGTCCCTTGCCGAAAAATTGGCGTTTCTGGTTCCCTCCCCCTTGTTGTCCTTCTGTTCTCCGCTTAGCATCCTGCGCCTTTGCAACCACGCTCTCTGCCTGCTCAGCTAGGATTGCTCGTTCAGCGATACGGGCATAAGTCTTTCCTTCCGTATCGTACATACTTACGCTCCGGAAGATCTCGGGCTTGAGACCTTCCAGAAAACGTTCTATCTTCAGCTCGTCGGTGGCCACAATATGTGGCGCAAACCTAGACAACTGCTCGAACTTACGGATATAGTCTGCTACAGACATCCCTCCTTGCTTCAGATTAATAAATTCATTTAACTTCTGCGCACGATCTGGCGCCGTGAAGTATTTTCCTCGGAAGAGGGCCTTAAACCTCTCCCAGGTCATAGTAGTGGGATCCTCGAGCACCTGAATGGTGTCCCACCAGTAGCCCGCGTTCCCACGTAACATGAAAGTGGCACGGGTCACCTTCTAAGTATCAGGAAGATGACTGACGCGGAACATATTTTCGATGGTCCTAAGCCAATCCTCTGCATAGGTGGGATCGGCCGCTTCCTCAAATGAAGGGGGGGCTTAATCTTCGGAACCTTTCCCCGGCAGCTTCTGCACGTTCTAGGCCAGGGGATGAGTGACGTTCCGAGGAATTTTGTCGGTGGATAAGGTCGTTAATCTGATCGGACTGCCGCCGAATCAGATCAGTTAAATTGTAGAGCGGTCCTCATTCGGTGGGGATTCGGAACTCGCCCTACGACTAGTTTCACCCACTTCTCTACGTGTCCTCGGCATTTTTCAACTAGTTCTACAATCCGTCATAGAAAGCACATATATCAAATAACACGTAGTCACGCACTCAAGAAGTAAACTTACAGGCCAGGCTGGTTCTCCAGACTTTTGAGGGGCAGTACATGGACAGTCTTCAGAATCTAAAGCCTAGGCTCTGATACCACCTGTGGCGACCCTACTTTTCTAATTAGGATTAGTGGCGGATTTCCGCAACGTAAGCCGCGGAAGGCCCGTCTAATTAAAACATTTTCCTAAAATAATACACTAATATAAAAATCCGTCTACATCGTTATCTGTGTACACGGGCCGAAGCCCAAAAATTATCAAAAGAACAAAAAGCGCTAACGCCGCTCCACAGGTCTTCATCCATGTACCGCACCGCCCTCAAAAGTCCGTGGAGCACCGCCACCAGCCGCCTCAGTCACGACGCGTATCAGTGTCAGACTCAGTACCTACAACACGTAAACAATGAGCAATTTGCCCAGTAGGTGAATAAAATGCATGTATGCAAGTGTGCACTCAATTCCAACCCCAATATCTCACAACATAATATAATGCACACTCTTTCTTTTCCCACATTCCTATTTCACACAACACAGGGCCCTAGGTTAGGCTCGACACCCTCGCGCGCAAAGACTACTGGGAGGCCACCCCCAAGTCTCGCGGCAGCCTACCCTGGTAGTGCACTGGACGATCACGCCAATGGCCTCCTACCGGGTCGCTCCGCACCAAAAGTATACACTGATAGCGCACTGGACGATCACGCCAATGGCCTCTATCAGGTCAAATCAATATCTCGGCGGTATGCACCTCGGGACGGTCACGCCCGAGTAGACAGATCGATCACGCCTGTCTCCGCCAGGTGCCCAGTGAGCCCAACCTCGACTCCTCTAGGAGTCATCAATCACAAACATCTCATTCTACCCCGTACGTCGATATCTAATATCACTACCGTCTCACTACGGTACAACCGTCTCTCGCCCTAACGTGATATGCACGTGATATGCATATATATGAATTTCATATAAACATGATTTATATAAATCGTATGTAAAATAGGTGAAGCACATAAGTCACGTAAATCACATAATTACATGAAAACACATAATTTGTGTTTACGTATTGTAGATGGATAATCCACCTACCTGTCCTCCTGCTATTGTCAAATAAGAGGTCTGATGAAATCCCTATAAGTCGATCCTCTGAATAAATAAATATTATCATATCAGTATATTTGCTAAACTGTGTAAGTTTTCAAGTTCCCAAACCCTAATTATAGAAAACCCTAAAATACCGAAAATTTATTAATTAAACCAAAATGTTGAAATCATCTAATAAAATGTCGAGATTATTAAAAGAAAATGTCGAGCTCCCTATGTGTTTATCGACAATGTATTAAACAACTAATATCAAGACCTACTAATGATATCGAGACTTATATAGCTTCTCAAAATGTCGAGGTCTGTCTAGCTCGAAATCTATTTAATATAAACTTATTAATCTCGACATCTTCCTAAAGAAAAAATATAACATCTCGAAATCATTAACAATGGCCAATCGAAATATTCTGTGGAAGTAAATGTCGAGCTCATCATTCCTTGAAAAAGTCCACATCATTGTAAAATGTCGAGGCACATAATTGAGCAGAGAATAAATGTCGAAACCTTTAGCATACAAATATCGAGACTATACTTATTAAATATCGAGACATGAATGTTAAAACCCTTACAAATGTCGATATAATATAAATGTCGGGATCATCTAACAATGTCGAGGCCTCATGTTGAAACCATATAAATGTCGAGCTTTTAAAGGAAAAATGTCGAGACCTATTCCTACAAGATGTCGAAACTTCTTAAAATGTCGATA
Source organism: Craterostigma plantagineum (assembly GCA_027422505.1). Classification (NCBI taxonomy): domain Eukaryota; kingdom Viridiplantae; phylum Streptophyta; class Magnoliopsida; order Lamiales; family Linderniaceae; genus Craterostigma; species Craterostigma plantagineum. The sequence continues at coordinate 22,220 of JAPQWV010004671.1, forward strand.
TCTTATATATACCGAGATTTCATTCGACATTTTTCCTAAATACATCTCGAGATTTTTTTCTACCCAGAAACTCTTAGACCTTAATTCGTTAAATTTTTAAAGAATACAATAATTCCTAAAGAATATCACATACTGCGGATTCACTAAAATTCATATAATGTAAACCCTTATAAGCCTAAATCGTAACTCAAAGGTTTAGGGTTTTCTACAAATAGTTACTCTCGAAAACACTTCTATACTTATTCTTTGTTCAAGAGATCAACATATATAATTATCAAAATCAGCCTAAGTACGCTAATTATGAGAAGCTTTTGCATACCTTCACTCCAATACACGTTGCTTGAATTTGGTGGGTTCCAACGAATTGTGTTATTTATTTATTGTCAAGGTTTTTGTTTTCTCTTTTCTTCTCTGTTTTGTGAGGGTTTTCTGGTTTTATCAAATGGCCGAACTTGATATACACAATATTCGTACTTAGAGATTCGTGAGACAAGACTAGTTGTTGATCTTTATTTTCGTAAGTCTTAAGTAACGTATTCTACCATACCTAAATTCATTTCTTCGTGAATTTGGGTCTTACATGCCCACTTAATTAATTCACTATGACCCAAATTTAATTGGTATTATCCATACGGTTTTGATTAATTTCTATATTAGGTTCCAAATAAAATACTTGAAAAAAGTAATCATAGTTTATATTTCGTTCTATAACTAAATTCCCTTACCCAACTTCCTAATTCACCAAATTACTATTTAATTACATCAAAATCCCGTATTATATTTATGGGTACTACACCCCCCCCCCCCCCCCCCCCATTTAGAGGTATAAATGACAAGGAATGCATATTAAATAAACTCCGATTGATTTCTATGTAATTTTCCAAGTTTTGGTGCATTTTCTGAACCCTAAAAGATTTTTATGATTTTTAGTCAAATGGAAATATATGTAAAGTAAGAATGTGTATCTTCGAATCTACCAGTTTTGAAGCAAAGGTGAGTAGAAGTCTACTTTGCCTGAGAAGCTATGCAAAGAAGATGATGAACACGACAGGTTACAAACCAAAGCTATAATTTTCTAGAGAGTAATCAGGTTGAAAATGAAGATGTGCTTTTTTCGTGAATGCATGCATGTGTTATTATAAATGGTAAAACTTATAATTTTAAAATAGTTCCTGGTAAATAATTAGGACAACTTATCTCTCTCTCTCTCTCTCTTAAATTTGGCTCATGTATTTTTTTTCAACTTATAGTGATTGGCTTCCACACTTATAAGAACCGAGTCATCACTTAATGGGCTAACAATAGTTTTTGGCCCAAAATCATGTTAACCAATGGTCTCTTAAGAGTCCCAAAAATGAAGGGCACAATGTATTTTGCATAAACATTATATTCTTTACTTGATGCGAGTCTCCTTTTCGAGTGGTTTAATTAGAATGTCAGTGACTTCACCCCAAATTCCTCTCTCCTCTCTCTCTCCTTTCCCAAAGCTCTCCAACAAAAAAACCCTAGCAAGTAGCTGCCGCCTCCTCTCCTACCTCCTCCTCATCCACATCCATCAATGGAGGTGGGAGAGCTTCCATTTACTCTATCCTTTTTTTCCATGTTTTTTACATCTTTAGAAAAGAATGTTTCTTGTTGTTTCTCACCGCCGCCACCTCTGCCGGTGCAACTACCATCTCACTACCTCTCGAGTTGGAGCTCGGGTCTCCCGCCCACCGGGCCGGGAGTTTTTTCTCTCTTTGGAGCCTTTTCTCCCTTAGTAGAGCCCACTCCGAGGAAAGCGAGATCTCGATAGTCAAAGACCAAAGAAAATGAATAATACCGTAGATTTAGCTTAAAACTATATTGTGGTAGGCTCCTGTAGTTCTTAATGTTCAAGACCGTCTATATTGTTTTTGTCGGTTTTTTCTTTTTGTTTGGTTGTATAATGCTCGGTGGTCTTCGTTTCTCTTCCGGGTTGATGTTACCGGAGAGATCTCTTGGCTTCTTTAGCCCGTGTACTTTGTTAATGAATTAAAGCTATCGTTCAGGAAAAAAATAGTATGTATACAACTTGGTCCTGCGTCTTAACAAAAGTAGGTTGTTCAATGACACATCCTTATATAATTACCTATAAAATGATATTAAATTTTAATATGCTTAGTTTGCTCATGAAAAAGCAGGATTTGCAATTTGTATACCTGTATTGTTATCAGCGAATAACTTTGCAGGACCTGGAACAACAATCTTCATATCTTTTAACAAATCAATTATCCAAACTATATCACACGTCACTTAAGCCACTGATCAATACTCAACTTTTGCTGAAGAGCGTAACGTTGTTTTTTTCGTTTTTACTCTTTCATAACACAAGAGAATCACCAAAAGACTCACAGAATTCGTAAACAGATTTTCAAGTTTACAAAACATGAAAACCAGTTGCAATAACAAAGCAACAATCAAACTAAAAATCTGGACTATTCGATAGGGTGGTATCCTTGGGTTACCTCATAAAATCCTTAAGAAATGTTTAGTTCACCCAAATCCTTCATCCCAAACAAATCACTTAGGTCCGCCTTAGTCTTATCAACCATAATATCCCCATAAATTATTATATCATCCACCTACATTAGTAAAATTACATGCAATTTCCGTAGATTTCCAAATGTAGAATAATAATTTCAACTCCGATTAAAACCATTTGTTTTTAACACTTCGATTAATTTTTTCATTCCATTCTCGCGAAGCTTGTTTTAAACCATTAAATGGCTTATCAGTTCCAAACTCCATGATCATTATCATAAAAACGTTCAGGTAGACACATAAGCACACCTTCATCAAGTTCACCATTGATAGAGAAAAAAAGTTAAATGTTCACAATGCCAAAAGAAAAACATTGTTAATGTCAAGCTGAAAATACTACAATTATTCATAACGGCAACAACAAGAAAAATTCTAAGGAGGGGTTTGGTTGCGGTGATCCAACATCACAGTGATACTCGCATCACCGTAATGTGAATGTCACGTGACGTTGATCAAGGTGTTATGTCATTATTTGAATATCAATGTGGTACTGAAATATTGTGTTTAATTTATCACGGTGATGTGTGAGGTATTATTGCGTAAATGAGATATTTAAGCCTATGCACATCATCCAGATAATGTGTATTAATACGTTTATGTTGAGATTATGTTTACGTAATACTATTCAATGGCTTAGTGACGAGTTTAAATTTTTTTTAAGCATTTATATAAGTCTATTATATACTATCAATATAATTATTTTATATGTTTAATCATTACATATGTTTTAGGATTGAAAATATTTAGTTATATAATTTAAATATACCAAAGGAAGAAATGTTAAATATTTGTGGTGATATTGTCAAAATAAAAATCCAGAATGTCAGCCCAATTTAGACGTGTTCAAACGGTTTCGAAACTGTAACCGAACTGGCGGTCAACGGTTTGGTTAACCGTGGTCAACTGCTACGGTTCAAAACCGTAACGGAATCGTTATTTAATACGGTTCGGTTACGATTATCCAATTTTCTAACTATAAACCGCCGGTTATAACCTGCGGTTCACATGAAAATGAATCATGGTTTTGAGTTTTATGATATATTTTTTATTCTTTATTAAATTAGAAAAGGTTTGGAATTCTACTTATTAATTTTTGAATGATTAATATGAATACAAGGAAGCATTACGTGTTTTTTTGTATGTTTTCCGAGCAGAATATTATTTTAGTTCCGACTTCCTTTTATTCAGGTTATTATTTGTTAAAAAATTTGAGTATTTTTTTAACGAAGCTATCGAAGAATTATTCGGTGCTCATAATCCTACATTTATTTTGGCTTAGAACATTATTTTAAAATTACACATTTTCAGAAATATCCTTCATGTACAATTTTGGGCTAATGTATTATACAAATGAAAAAGAAATAGTTGAATATTTTTCTAGCATTCCCGAAGTATTTCGCTAAATTATTGAACGATTATTGTATTTTCTTTTTATAGTATTCAATGTGTAACTACTATATTTAATGTTTAACGCATTTTTTTAATAAATTTCCTGTAGAAAGCTTTGATTTCATTAGCTGTCTTCGTAGATTGGGGCTTTTATTGTATTTGTCCTTAGTTTAGGACTTAACTTGTTATTTAGTCAATTGATCCGAAAGGCATGCAAATCAAATTTTAATGAGAGAAAATCAGAATTCATTATCTCACTACACGAAAATCTCTCTCGAATCTCAACGAAAGGTTTTCAATCGAAATCTAATTCTTCAATTCTAATTGATTGCCTTAGGTTTCAAGTCTAGGATCTAGGATTTGATAACTACGACCTAACAATTGGTATCATAGCAGATTCGTTCTGTTTTGAATGGAAAATTGTTAGAATTGGATCGAAATTCATTTCTGTTACCGTTCCATCAAAGAACAGTTTGGCGCGAAATTCAATTTCGATTTAATAGCTTAAATTATGTGCTTATTTGAGTTCAATTTGATGTTTTTGTGCTCACATAAGTAGCTTAAACCAATCAGGAATAGATCGATAGCAATCAGAATCATGATTTAGGTTGAATGTTTTACTGTTTGCGCGATGAACAGTGTGAACGTGTTCTAATTTTTGCAAAATTGAATATTATTTGCTTTGAACATGTTTAATCTTTTGTTTGTGAGTAATCAATAGCTGATTTGGAGCTTATACCTGCAATTCCAAACGTCTAGCATTCCCTCACGCTTGGCGCCAATAGTTTTTTATTTGTATTTGAGAAAATTCATTGATTAATTTCCAGTATCTGCTTGAATTCACTGTTAAATCGTATTATGTGACTGTTTGATTAATTTCATTTTTTTCTCGCTAAGTTCTTCGATCAGGAAAATTTCTCGATCGAAAAACTGCGTGCGAAAATTTTTCAATTAGGAATACTGGTTTACTACTGAAGCCGTTGTTGTCAAGAGCGTTTTTAGTAGAAAACCTTTTCGAGCTTTAAATGTTTCGACGAGAATTGACGAGTTTAATCCCGCGCAAATCTGTTTCTCTCGATAAACTTTTCGGTCAGACATTTCGTGTTTGACTTAAGGATTTTCGCTCGTAAAAATTTTTTCAGTCAACATATTAATTTTGACTCAGCGAGAAACTCAATTGAGTACAGTTTCTCAACGACCAAAATCAATTGACGCATCGAAAAACTTTTTCGACCGTCGGATTTCGATCAAATTTTCAAAATTCAATTTGACTGAGGATATATAGGTTGGACTACCTTTGGACCGAACGGGATCAGATGTTTACAGTCTGATAACTGGACCAATAAGTTTAACAACGCCGCGTATCTTCTAAATTTTTTTCGATCGAAAATCTAGCGCAAAATTGAAACTGTCGAGAAATTTAGTCAACTTCTCGAGTCAATATTTTGAAAAAGTCTACATTTTGATTCTCGGTCA
>JAPQWV010004672.1:0-27635 GCA_027422505.1 Craterostigma plantagineum
GGGTCACCGGAGAGAGTTAAGAAGCCGAACGAGTTCGAGCTGAGAGGGATCTCTCACTGGGATCAGCAGAAGAGAATGACCTACCTCTGGATGCTGACCAAACTTGGACCTGATGTAAGGCTGGGGATGACTGAAGAACAAGTCAAGAGCCACTATAAGAGTCTCTCCCCATTATGCCAACTACTCAGCGTATACTGTGCTAAAGGAGGACTTCCAACACCTCACTACACCATCGAGAAAGTAGATAGAACTCGAGAAGATCTAAGCGAGAGCGACCTACCGTACATCCCTGCTGATGAGGTATACCATCTCTATCAGCTGTACGTGGAAAAGTACAAAGGTCCTCAAGGCTTCATCAAGAAAGAAGGACTCGAGGGACTCTACCGGTTCATAATGCGCCAAATCAAGTACTTTGCCGCACACGACCTTCAGATGGCTCTGGAGAGCAACATGAAGAAGGTCAACATGACCGCTCCACTCAACAAAAGGACCTGAGATCGAAGGGCTTCCCAACAATCACGTGCACATCAGCTCAGTCCTAGGCGTCACTACAACAATCCGATCGTGAAGAAGACTAGGATGATGCTCAAGGTCATCAGGAGAAATATAGAGTAGAGGGTGGAAGAGAATTAATCGAGATACGATGTTGAGGATTCACAGGTTCGTGAGAGAACAGCCGCTCCTAATGGAACTACTAGAAGATATCGAGGAGCGACTGGAGCTGAGGAACCGCTCAGGAACTTTGAGTACGCGCTGGGCTTGAACAGGTCATTCTTCGCCCGACGAGGACAACAGGGCAGACAAGCAATCAAGCACAAAGGGGGAGAATGTAGAAGATCAATTCTAATTGTGCTTTGATTTTATTAGATGTCCTTGTACTTTGGGGCTTTTCTTATATTGTCCTTAGATTAGGACTAGTCAGATATTTATACCAAGTGTGTTTGGTATAAATACTTTGTAATCAAACGCAATCAATAGAGAAAGTTTTGGAAATTGATCCGCAAGGCTTGCAATTCAATTTCTAGAGAGAGAAACAGTAGTAACTTTCTCACTCTACTCGAATTCTCTCTCTTGTTCTTCATTTGAGTTTTCGATCGAATCTTAATGTCAATCATTATCATCGAATTACTTAGAATTCATGCCTAGGATCATAGAGTTATTAATCGCAGGACCTAACACTTTATATGTATAGGAAGTGATTAATAAATAAGGAGGTTTGATGATATAGATTCATTAAAGTAGAAAAATTTAAATAATATGAAAGTGTGGTTAAAGAAAAAGTTCGAAACCCTTTAGAATAATGTCGAAACTCTTAAATTAGGGTTTCGAGATTGGTTCAAAAAGAACTTCGAAACTCCTCAATCAGAGTTTCGAGATTTATTCAACAAGAACTTCGAAATTCTTCAACTACGGACTTTCGAGATTCTTAATATAAGATTGCAAGAACTCGAAATTCTTTGGACAAGGATTCGAAATTTATGCAATGACGACCTCAAAATCCTTCAACCAAAGAACTCGAGATTCCTTAATATAAGGATCACGAGAACTAGGTTCTCGATATAAAACCGTGGCAATGTAAATAATTCATAGAGCTAAAACATCGAAAACTAAGATCTCGAGATAGGAATTGATCATTTAAGGAGTTCTCGAGATTTATTCAATAAAGATTTCGAGATTCTTCAACTAAGGGTCTCTAGATTTTGTAATATAGAGATTGCGAGAACTTTAGTTCTCGATATGGACCATTTAAATAATTCTTAGTAACAGATATCGGAAACTTAGTCTTGAAGCAAAGTTAATAAATAAAATAATTCATGTTACTTGCAATTAGGATAGACATTAATAAAAACCATCGATGTCATTTGGTAATTATAACACGCAACTTAGGATAAGGAAGAGGAAATGAAAAACTCATATCATTTTAGAAGAACTCGTGAAGTTGAAAACAGAGGAGACAAAAACTTAACTCCAATCAAGCTAAGGAAGGGTAAGACTTTTTATGATTTTCGTATTTTAGTTATAATCCAAACATGATTTGAGTGCTAACATATATTAAAAGGGTTGTAGGGTTTCATATTTTAATTAAGTTGATTATGAAGGGTATGAAGGTATTTGAGATATTAACTAAGTTCTTCATGTTCTTAATGTTTATAAAGGCTGATCGAAACTTTCGGATTTCGAAAGAAAATTTTGTGTCTTTAAGCTTTCCAGATTTTGATTAATTTTGGAATGGCATTTCGAGTGAGTTAGATAAATTTCGAGATATAACCTCGAATGAACTAAATAAATCTCGAGATGTGATCTCGAATTAGATAATTTTCGAGATGTAATCTCGAAATAGATTAGAAAGACTTCGACATACAATCTCGAGATAAATTAGGAAGATTTCGAGTTATAGATTTCGAGATTTAGAAAGTCACTTAGATAGAATTTCGAGCTAGGATTCGAGATTCAAAATCCAATTAGATAGAATGTCGAGACATGTCTTCGGCATTCAGAAATGCAATTAGAAAGATGTCGAGTTATAATTCGAGATTTTGAAATTCAACTATATAGAATGTCGAGATTTCAAAATTCTTTATGCTGCACTTTGAAGTTCTCGACATATTATGGTATTGAAATTCTCGACATGTTACATTTTGAAGTTCTCGACATGTACCACTAAGTTTTCGATAGGTATAGAATTTCGGAGATGACTCGAGATTTAGAAATTTAATTAGAAATAATTTCGAGATATGATTTCGATTGTTAGTAATGTAATTAAGTAGAATTTCGAGATATATGAGAATTTTATAACAATAAGAATATCGAACCAAGTAGAATTTCGAAATAAAGAGAATTGTGATATAGATATAAGAAATTTTAATGTCACATAAAGTGTTTGATATAAAATAAGTTAGGGTTTCTGGCTACGGATAGGAACGATCATGCATAATAAAGCATGCATATCACGCACGCATGTCATTATACGAATTTTTGTATTTACGGATAAAATAATTATATAGGTCAGAAATCGGATAGGGCAAAGACAAAGTCGAGTAAGCGAACGGAAAATAGGTAAAACTTGTGAGTATGATTTGCAACATGTGCCTTATATGCCTTATGTACTTACATGCTTTATATGGATTAATTAACTAATATGTGCTTTATATGCTATTCATGGATCGATGTGAATTATGTGACCGTAAAGTGCTTTCATATGATTTATGTGTTATATAAAGTATTTCATATACCACATGCATACATATAAAATGAAGGGAGAAACCGTTATGACTGCTACGACTACAGATGGTATGATACGGATGCTACGGCATATATCCGTACAAATCGGGGGATTTTACAGAGTCCTGTACAGGCAACACGTATCCCTACAAATAGGGGGATTACGACATGGTTACAGAGTCCCATGCATGGGCGCCGACTGGGCGTACAGTACAGTCTAGCTAGTCTATAACGGGAGTATCAAAATAAAAGGACATATAGAATGGCATGTAATCTACGGATCGTATGAAGGACGATTATGTGAATGATGATCTCATGATTGGAAACGGCTATGTATTTATGAAAATGGATGAACTACTGTTTACTTTATTACTTGTATGTTATTAGTTAACATGTTGCGATCATACTCTGAATCGGTGTCTTCACAGTTGTTGTAGATAATTAGCAGGCTGCATAGAAAGCATCATTATAAAGCATGAATTCAAGGTTGGCTGACGACGCTCTCCCCTGTTACCCTCTGGTTCATCGTTAGCATATAGAATAGAAACGGATTTAGACTGTTACATTTTGTGACTCGTATGATAGGTACATATAAGTACATTATTGTGAAAGGAACTAGATCGGATGTACGCGCCCGTTTTTGTTAAAGGAAATGGTTATGAGAATCGCCAAAAAATTTATATGAATATTTTTTATAGCTGCATAAAAAGGTAATAGGAAACGGGGCGCTACAATTATTCTATTCGAATGATTCACAATCATGTTTAGTTTGATATGCAGATGCGGGATTTCTGTCTGATCTGCATAACGGACGTTCGCAGACAGGTAACCTATAAACACATGGAGGTACAGCTATTTCATGACGATCGGTTAAACAAACCATAATTGCAACTTCTTCAAATCATGATGAATATTAGCAATACATGAGGCTAGTCGAGAATGTGTTTGGTTAAGATCTATTAGTCAACACATTCAAGACACTGGTGGATTATCTACTGAGAAATATCTTCTACAACATTATTTGAAGATAATACATCATGCATAGCTCAACTAAAAGAAGGTTACATCAAAGGTGAAAGAACAAAACACTTATCAGCGAAATTTTTCTTTACGCATGAACTTCAGAATAACGGTGATACTGATGTACAACAAGTTCAATCAAGTGAAAATCTTGCTGATCTATTCACTAAGGCACTTCCTCCAAGAATTTCGAAAATTTAGTATATTCAATTGGAGTCTGAAAACTTAGAGATCTTAAAGACATTCTCATCAGGGGGAGTAAATACGTGTTGCACTCTTTTTTCCTTTACTATGATTTCCCAAAGGATTTTTCTAGTAAGGTTTTAATGACGCAACAAAAGATACGTATTTAAGGAATCATGTACTCTTTTCCTTCACTAAGGTTTTATCCCACTGGGTTTTTCCTTGTAAGATTATAACGAGGCATATTCCTAAATATACATCTAAGGGGGAGTATTATGAAATTATTATGAAATATATTATGTGGATGTATATTATATGGATGGAATAAATAGTAGATGGATGGAATAAATAGTAGATGTATATTATTTATATTGGTGGTTAAATAAGGATGTATAAGATGAGAATATAAATTAGATGTTATTACTTTATGAGAATGTAATATTTTATTTTGTGGTTGTAATTTGAAAATTTTGCCTATAAATAGGCACCTTGAGTTGTATTGTAAAAACACAGCAAAGTATTGAAATGATTCATACTTCGTATCTCTAAATATTTCTCTCTATAGTTATATTATCATAATAATCATAATATAAATATTAATCACAATAATATTTTTATTGAATGACGGATGGGCCTCAGTGTTACAAAATACATGTTTTATAATATATACATCTTTATTGGTATTATAATATACATTGCTATAATTATTACTAGTCTTAGCTTAGGCTATCTCCAACCGAAAAACTCATTCTCAAACTGAAACTCAAAATGCAGTAAACATCTCTAACTGTTACACTCATTACCAAACTCAAAAGACTATTATGCAATATTATGTTTTGCACTAGCTTTTAATATAACCATCATAATATAAACAATTACAAATTTAAACACGATTTTATGTTGAACTCGACTAAAAAATATATTTAATAAAACTAATAGTAAAATTTAATGTTAATAGGATGGTGGTGTTGAGACTGCTCGCTTGCATGCTGGTGCCACGCATGTGAGGTGGTGTGTAGCGATCTGTCGGATATGCATCTCGGGCAGCCACGGGTTGAATATGAGCGTGAGACGCCGGCCTTGTAAAGTGTGATTGTGGAGTCGAGCGTTCCGTACGAGATGGACCCAGAGAGCTTGAGATCATGTTCGCATAGTCCTCATCTCGTGAGGCTAAGAGTTTCCGCTCTACTGCACGAGCCAAGTCGAACGCGTGTTCCACCGAGTATGGGCTCAAAACCGAAACGAATGACGGATTCATTCCCAATAGGAAAAAATCAAGGTGTTGGTGACGCGGTATATCGGTAAGTTTGCTACCATCTCGATAAATTCATGGAAATAGTCTTGAACTGCCCCAAAATTTGTATGATGTTAGAGAGCCGTGCCACCGATCGACCGACATGTTTGTCATCGAAAGTGTCAATGAGTTTCTTTTGGAGATCAGTCAATGCTATGGTGGGATGGGTGTCTAGAACCCAACGAAACCAAGGTTGCGCATTGTCCTCATACAAATCATGATGAAATCACTTGTGATGTTGGGGTTTGGTTAAGGAGGGAATATTGATCGCTCGAGAAACCCAACCAAGAGGATCCGTTCCGTTTAACGTGGAAAGCTGCACTCGGAGTTAACCCATAGCCGACGGAGTGTCCCCAGATGCCTGAAACAAAGGGTCAGCCATGTTTGGTGTAGCCGTGTTCTTTGTGTTGGAATCCGCGAGGGTCCCCAGACCACGTTCCTTGGACGGCGGAATTTTAAAATTTTACGGGGTTCCCTGCCTATCCAAGATCGCTCGATACAAACACGAGAAAGTAATGACATAAAGAAACAAGAGATCAGCCATGATACCTCGTTGAAACCTCTAGACGATGGCTAGCTTCGAACCCTTCGAATCCCCGAGGCGTAGTGCCCATCTCCTACACCAAAAGCACACGAACGGGACTCCTTCTTGGCACAAGATCGTCACGTCGGCACCTCACTAATGTCGTAGCTATTCTTGCAAGTGCCGCTAGGCCAAGAACGAGCTGCTTGCTACCCCCGAGAGAGAGAGTGCGAGAGGGAAAGTGATGAGAGGAGAAAACTCTTTGTTTTTCCTCTCTTGAGCTCAAATTTCGAAAATTAGCTTATCCTTTTTCTTTAGGATCTCGAAAATCTTATTTACATCACTTAGGATCGGCCAAAAATAGGTTGAGATGGTTGGAAAAAATCCTCACACCTCCCCTTTTACCAAGTCTTCGTTTTACCAAGTCTTGAATTCAAAATTCAAACTTTAAATTTAATTAATTAAATATCTAATATATTAATATAATAAAAATACTATTATTAATATATTTAAATATAATATCCAATAAATATATTTAATAATTTTTTAAAAATAAAATTTGAAACTTATATATATTTACATATATATAAATATATATCCGATATATATTTTATCTAATTCCAAGTTAAATAATGTTATTTCTCTAAGACAATAAAAAAGATTTAAATCTATACTAGATATATAATATCCAATATTTTATTTCAAAAATACATCATGATGTGAAAATACCATTTTACCCTTCACTAGTCAAACTTAGTATTTTGGCCGATCAGGGTTTTGGCCAAGCCCCAACCCTAATCTCTCAATCTATGACCTAGCCTTGTATCTCTCTCTGGTGAGGACGTTGTGTCGGTTACCTTTTTTAAGCCTGACTCTCTTGGTTCGTCTCAACCGGCCTAGGAGGTATCTAGGAGTTCGGTATTCACCTAGCCAGCCCCGTGGTACCGAATAGATCCCAAGTTGAGCACGAATTTGATATAATCATAATCCACGAACCGACTGTAGATTTTCGTCATACGTATAAACCCTTTATGTTTGTCCCGGTCGAGTGAAAGTCACGCATAGTCAAACTTATAGAACTCGACTCTATGTCGTTTATGTTGGTGAAAATACCTAAACTGCGCTCCACGACTATCGCGAGTCAGTTATATGCTCTGTCCAGAGACTTGGATAAATTTCCGTACATTAAACTTGCCATAGGACATTAACCTCGAATTTAATCGAGACCGTAAATCTCGCTCCGCGGTGGCAATCGCATAGAAAAGTCAAGACCGCATTTCGCCGCTGACCCATGCCATCGGCAAGACAGGCCAAGCAAACTAATGACAATTCAAGACCTCCCAAGTTAATCCTTTCGGTCCAAGGTTCACGCAGACTACTACAGCCAATCGATCGATCAAGGACAATCCAAGTGTGTGATCGTTCGATTATGAGTCAGTGTCCAAATACAGATAATCCCCTAATTCATCTTGTACTATTGTTACGGGCTCTCACTTCCCAAGTGAACAACTGTATTGGACCCCTCGACAAAAAAGACATACTTGTTGATCCAGTCACCCTACTCGAGACTTAGACTTGTGGACAAATTTTAATATTGCAGTATCTCATCTTACTGGTGCCCCTCTCTGTCCCCACAGAATCAGTAACTGAACTGCCAATATTTGGGTTTTAGTTTGTCTTATTCACCTAGACTTCAAGGTGAAATCTCCCTCCCGTTGATTGAATTTTCATATAACAACAGCTACCAAGCCACAATCGGGATGGCGCCGTACGAAGCCTTGTACGGGCGCAAATGTAGGTCCCCATTTCACTGGGATGAAATAGGCGAGAAGGCGTTGTTAGGTCCCGAGATGGTGCGCGAAATGACCGAAGCTGTTGAAAAGATTTGGGAGAGGATGCACACGGCCCAGACTCGTCAGAAAAGTTACACCGATAAGAGACGGAGGCCGTTGGAGTTTGAAGAAGGCGACCAGGTCATTTTAAAGATATCGCCTATGAAAGGTGTGAAGCGTTTTGGGAAGAAAGGGAAACTTAGTCCGAGATATATCGGACCATTCTCAATCTTGAAAAGAGTTGGAGAGGTGGCGTATCAACTCGAACTTCCTACATCGCTCGCTCAAGTCCATGATGTCTTCCACGTATCCACGTTACGGAAGTACATTCCGGATCCGAGCCATGTGGCGCAGGGCGAATCGTTATATCAACAATTCAAGCCGGACTTGAGCTACGAAGAAAAGCCGGTGGAAATCTTGATGTACGAGGTGAAACGCCTTCGGAATAAAAACATTCCCCTTGTGAAGGTTTTGTGGCGGAACCAAGTACTGGAAGATGACACTAGGGAACGAGAAGACGAGATGAGAGAAAGATACCCCGAACTGTTTTCGTACTGTAATTTCGAGGAAAAAATTTCTTTAAGGGGGAGGATGTAATACCCGTAAATTTAAATACGGGATTTTTAATGTGATTAGGGTATAAACACTCAAATCCCACGATCCAAGCTTTAGAATAAAAAGATGAAAATTATCAAAGACCAAATTGAACGAGAAAGCTCGATAAATTTTGGGAAATAATTCAAAACTCGGGCAATACCCGAAATTCGGGCAAAACAGTAAATTAGAATAAATAAGATTCGTTTGAAGCTAAAAATCGAATAAGCAAATTAGGGCCACGTGTGGGCCAAATTCCGGGCCAAACTAAACTTGGCCATTGCAAATTCGGGCAAGCCATGAACCAAAATTCGGGTGGAACCCGGATTTATGCAAATAATAAAAAAACAATTCCGCCATGCATCTAGCTTCCCAAATTCGGCCAAGCTTGCTTTCAAAATTTGCCCAAGCTTACTTGCAAAATTCGGCCAATAAGCTAGCTTCCAAACTCGACCAAATAATTGTTAAACATGTGGCGAACTTGAAAGTTAATTGCCAACCACTCCTTTGTATGCAAGCAATCAACCATTACGATCTAAGCACCCAACCACTATTTTATAAGCACCTAAAACAATAATTAAGCAAGCCTTACACTTCATTTGCGAAAAAAAAAAACGAGAGAGAGCAAGGAGAGAAATCAGGAGAGAAAAGAAGAAGGAGAGAAATCCTCGGAGGAAGAAAAACATTCCGTAAGATCGAGAGCTCGGGAAACTTCGTAACACGCTACCTCCGGACGTGAGGTAGGTGGAAATCATCTACATACATAAACAAAATTAGGAGTCGTGAATTTGACGTGATTGCATGATCTCTTTCGAATTTACGTGTTTATGTGCTAGCGTGAATTTCTTGCATGATTTTCGTGATGATGCTTACATGCTAAAATTCGGCACCTTAATACCTTAATCTTTATGAAGTTTATGTCCATGAAACATAAGAATAGAGTTAGAGGACTTGTGATTAAGAGGATAGAACAAAACTTGGGAGGATTAGTGTTTTCTAGTGTTTTCTTTATCCATTTCGTCCAAGAGGTTCAAAATTCATATCTCATAATCTACACCTTGAATTAAAAATCCCTTTCGACGGAATCAAGATGTTCAAATTCTTTATCTATGGCTAAAATTTCAGGTCCATCGGACATCGTTTACCCCATGATCATTGAGAAATACTAAACTGTCGCAAAACAGCCGTATAAAATAGTTTTTCAAAAATTTGGGGACTAGATTGAAAAGTTTTAAAAAATTATCTGGGGGCTGAGAATCTAAAATCCGAATAGGGGAGATTTTTAAAGAAATATAAAGCTTTTGGGGAAGATTTGAAATTCGGAATAAATAATTGGTGTCCTTTGTGTAATTTTAAAAAATACGGGGACTAGATTGAAAAGTTTTAAAATCTGGCGACTGAGAATGTAAAATCCGAACAGGGGATATTTTTAAAGAAATATAAAACTTTTGGGCCAGATTTGAAATTCGGAATAAATAATTGGGGTCCTTTGTGTAATTTTCAAAAATTCGGGGACTAGATTGAAAAGTTTTGAAAATCAGGGGGCTGTGAATGTAAAATCCGAATTGGAGAGATTTTTAAAGATGCTTTCTGGGCAGATCTGAAATTTCTAAAGATTCCGGGCAGATTTGAAATTTAGGAAAATTTTCGGGTCCTAATAAAGTAAATTATGAGATTTTGGGGTTTTAAATGCAAAATTCATAATGATATTTTTAAATTAGGAACTTAAGTGATATTTTGAAAGTTGGACATTAGAATTTTAAAATATATTAAATTAGGGACCGATTGTGAAATTAGGGTCTTAAAGTAAAACGGATTAAATTTTGGGAACTCTTAGTGAAATTTCGGGGAGAGTTTCGGTGGTAAAGGTTTCGGGCCGATTAAATAGGAACTCGCGCTTCGGGCCCGAATTATTTGGTGTATGATAGTTTTTGAGATCGGGCCGAGATTATATCTCGGGCCGATATGTTGTTATTTAATATGTTGCATTTTTATGTATTGCATTTTACTTGCACGACATTTGCATACACGTGTTACGAGGGGAGAGGACCGTGCGGAGTCGCGGTAAAATTGTATAGTGTTGTTGAGTCGTGGCGCAGTACATGGGACGCGACCTGTGGAACGAGTTTATGTTTCGTGTTTTTAAATTTGGGCTTGGACTTCTTGGGCTTCAGCCCAATGAATAAAAGATGTGTTTGAGTTTGACTTATGGATTTAGACATTGAACGTATTTGTATTATTATGTTTTAAAAGTTTTAATTAAAGGGGCTTTCCGCTTACGCTGCGAAAATCCGCCAAAATACGTATCTAGGAAGTCGGGTCGTTACACTCGTAGTCACTTGAGGTTGTGACTGTTTGAGACTTCCACCCAATCCTTGAGGCGAATCACGAGGATTCTCCTCTATGGGTGTTGCGGCAGGTTCTGATTGAACCTGCGAACCAGACACAGGAAGATCGTGCTGCGGCTCAAGATTGACCGATGAAGGGTCCTCAGCACTTTGAATGATAACTGGCATCGTGTCTGATGTGGAGTCCGTCTTATCAGTTGTATGCTTAGACTTCGTGGAGTCCGTCTTATCAGTTGAATCTCCTCATCAAACTCTGTGTCGGATGAGGTGGCTGTGTGAGGAGAAGGTTCACGTTCAACGTCCTCACGAGCCTGTTCCGTCATCGATGTAAGTGAGCTTTGCCCTGTTTCTGCCTCGGGCTGTGCTTCTTGTTGAAGAACCTCCTCAAAGGGCTCTTCGAGCACGCCTACATGGATGGGCACTTGTACTTCTACATGGATGGACACTTCCACCTCGTCGATCATCATGATATCGAGGTCTGGCAGCTAAGTTTCTTGGATTGGAGGCGTTCAAGCTCCTGGGCCACTGCATCGATCATCGTGTCCTTAGGGCTCTGTTGTTGTTGAGGGCTGCCTGCAAAATCTGTCGGGGGCCCTCTGATCACATGTTCTGTCAGATGATTCTCCCGAGGGGTCGGCGAGCCTCAGCAACTCGAACGAAATGGTCATGGATGGCTGATCCAAATCCGTTAGCTTTGAGTTGTGGAAGAACTTCAGCCACGGTGGTCGGTAATTCCCTCCCGGATGTAGTCGATGGATGTTCTGCTCGTACATCTCCATATTTTGTCGACGGAAAACCATCGAGCATACGGCACATTCTTTGAGCGTTTGTTTTCCTTCTGTCTGATCTGCTCTGCTAGATCATTCCATATCAGTTGAGCGAAATCGTAATTCCGCGAGAAGGCGATTTCGTGGAAGATACGGAGAATGTTGTCGTTGCCTTTGTCGAAACCGGCGTGCTTTGGTGATAGACACTTGTTGATGATGCCAAAAGTATCTTCCAAGGATGTGGGATCTCGTTGCTCTGAACTTGAGCTAGTTTGGTCAGTGGAGGACGGCATTCCATATGAAGAAAGTCTTGCACCAGCTCCGCATCAGTGGGAAGGGGGTATTAATGTTGGCTGAAAGGAAGGTTGAGGAGAAGCCTGAAGTCATTCTTGTTCATGCAGATGTGCCTCGTCCCTACAACCGTCGTGAAATTGTACGTCCCGTCCATGATGAGGCTCTTGATCATCCCCCAAAACTGTTGGAGGTAAACCATCGGCACCGAGGCCGTCACCGTTAGAGCATGCCATAGGGGATGGCCTTGTAGTATTGACACCATGATCTCGTCCGGACACCTGAAGGTGGTCTGGTCGAGTTGGAAATTGGTGTCGTGGACCTTGAGGTACATGGCCTTCTCATATATGTGGTTGTATGTTGGATAATGATCCATCCGAAATACAATTAGAAAGAGCAAATCATTAGTTCAGAATTCAAATTGAGTCAAAATTTTTAATTTCATCAAACCATAATAATCTATCATGTCATGTCACTTTTGATGATTTTGAAAAATGTAATATGCACATAGGTCATACGAAGTGAATATTCAAGACATTAAAATATTTCGATACTTATGTATAAGACACATGTAAGTTCAATCGAAAATATGCTAAGTGTTTGATATCACTGTTCACTCCGTGATTTTTATCGTGCGAGAAATGGAATTCTCAATTTTAATCTCCTAAGTGCAAATTTCCAATTAAAATCTCCGTTTAATTTTGCGATAGAAAATTTTATTCGCAAAGTTTCGCTACGGTGGAAAAGACTTAGAGAAGAATTTCTAAGTGTTAAAACGTAAGGCGTAGTACTGTAGCCGAGAAATTATACGATCGAGAAAAATTTCGTGTAAATTTACGATCGAGATATTAGACTTCCGCGTAAGTTTACGATCGAGAAATTTTTCGCGCATGAATAAAATTTTCGTTGTGAAAGTTATCAAGCGAGAAAGTATTTCGATTTTAAAAAGAAAATTTTCACTGAGAAATTTCACGATCGAGAAAATTGTCAACGAGAAGCTAAGTCAAACATCTAGAAATTTTCGATCGATCAAAATTGTCGCTGCGTGCTTTTACGATCGAAAAATTTTATCGTCGAAAAATTAGTTTTATTGCCGCTAAAATTTTCGACCGTGAACAAAATTGAAATCGAAATTACTATTTGCGATTGTAAGTTTTTGCGCTCAAAACATATATAGCACCTTATTAGATCTATTCCGTTCAGTAATCTTTTCGCTCGCATAAAATCCAAATTCAATTTCTCGTTGTAATTATTTTTCGATCTACGTTATCTATCTTAACGACTAAGTCAAAAGTTTAGCAATCGAAAAATTTTTCCAATACAAACAGTAGATCAATTGAAATTCAATTGACACTATTTGCGAGAGAGAAAGTTCTTCGACGCCTTTAAACGTTAAAATCCAGTTTCGGTCGAACTTTAAAAACGCAGATAGTCGAAGTAATACACTCCTAGAATAATCAGAAAACACCGAAACTATCTTTAGTGCAGAATTTAACCCAGATTATTCACAGAAATCGGTCATAAATACTGCAAACTAGCATTCGAGTTTTCGTATTTTGAATAGACGAGAATATAACACTAAATCATGCGAAAGATCACATAATACAGATGCACACGGAGTTCATACACACAAAAATCCCTAAAGAATGTCGAATATACCTCTCAAAGACGAAGTGAAAATATGTAAGATTTTGTAAGATTTTGACTTTCGTCTTTGCGGAAAAAGTTTTTCGCGAGAGAAAAATTATCGACTGTTGAGTTTTGCAATTAAGGGTTTTGCGTGTATTTGGGGATTTTCGACTGCAAGCATTAATTTCGTTAAATTGGCTGATTAGACTTTTTCGATACTTAACAATTTCTAGGCCCATTACTGTTTACGATCGAGAAACTTACGATCGAGAAATTTCCTTTGGTTACTATTGAATTTCGCTCGACAAATTTCGATCGAGAATTTTCATTTGGTTCCTGTTTAATTTTCGCTCGTCAATATGAAAGCGAAAATTACCACTTGGTCCCAAATTAATTTTTGCTCGAGAAGCTGTGAATGAAAATTACGAAATTCGCCCAAATTTCTCGATAGTAAGTTTTTCTAAGTTTCCAGATTGACCCTGAGAAAAAAAAATAAACCACATAGTTTCTCCCCTATATATGGAAATAAAAGCAATTGACTCCCTGTGATTCAGATTAGTGACATCTGGCTCCCTCTTCAAAATTTTGTAAATCTGCAATACTTAGAGCAAAAGATGTCGAGATGATTAGAGTTAATTTTTGGAAGCAATTTTTCTATTTAGACTCCCCTTGACTTATTATACAATGTCGTGAGCTCCAAAACGCGAAGATTCGTGAAGTCCTTCTCTGAAGAGCGTTGTTCAAGGAAAATCAAATTGGAATTTACTGCAACACTTAGAGAAAGATCATCAAAATTATTTGGAATTCAGGGCATAAATTGTAACGACCCAACTTCCTAGATACGTATTTTGGCGGATTTTCGCAGCGTAAGCAGCGGAAAGCCCATTTAATTAAAAATTTTAAAACATAATAATACAAATACGTTCAATGTCTAAATCCACAGGTCCAAAACCAAACACATTTCTATTCATTGGGCCGAAGCCCAAACAGTCCTAGCCCAAATTAAAAACACGAAACATAAACTCGTTTCACAGGTCGCGTCCCATGTACTGCGCCGCCCTCAAAAGTCCGTGGAGTCACCGCCATCAGCCGCTTAGTCGTGACGTTTCTCAACGTCCGACTCGTTCGTACCTACACACGTAAACCCTGAGCTTTTGCCCAGTAGATGAAAATATGCAAGAATGCAAATGTTCTCTCTCAACTCCCATCCCGACACATCTCACAAAATGCACGCTCGACTCTTGTCTCATATCTCATCTCAACTCATCTCATCACATCACATCACATCACATCAGGGCCCGAGGCTTAGGACTAAAGGCAACACGCGCGCAGGGGTCAGTAGCTCGGGAGGCCCCACTCCCCACAAGGGTCAGTAGCTCGGGAGGCCCACTCCCCACATCTCAATCATATAGTGCGCCTTAGTCCTAACCTCACTACTCATATAATTCGACTACCATCAAATAGTCATAAACTACCCCACTCAACATCACTGTACAATATTTCCGTGACTCCGCACGATCCTCTCCCCTCGTAACACGCGTATGCAAATGTCGTGCAAACAAAATGCAACACACAACAATGCAAATCTCTATATCACGTATCAGTCCAAGGTATCAGCTTAGCCCGATCCGAAAACTATCGTACTCTAATAATCGGCCCCAAGACCCGCGTTCCGATTTACTCGGCCCGAAACCTTACTCATCGAACTGTCCCTCCGAATTTCACTAATGGTTCCAAAATTTAATTATTTTCACTTTAAGTCCCAAATTTTTAAAATAATACTTAAATTCCTAATTTAAAAATATTTTTCCAAATTTTTCCCTCAAAACCCCACAATCTCATAATTTTACTTTTAAGGACGCGAATTTGAAAATTTTAACTTAAAATCCGAAAATCTTTGAAAATTATAAATGACCCAAAAATTATCCTCAAAATTTATTTAAGACACGAAAATTTTCTCAAATTTACAAATCTGCCCCGGATTTCAAAATTTCAGGTTAAGTCCCAAAAATTCTCAGAAATTACAAATCTGCCCGGATTTTAAGATTTCAGTTTTGCCCCGAAACTTTTGATTTACAATTAACCCCAGCCGAGTATTTTTAATAATTATTTAGTCCCGAAAACTTCTGAAAATTCTCGATTTGACCCTAGCCGAGAAATTTATTATTTATTTAGTACCCGAAAACTTCTGAAAATTTACAATTAACCCAACCGATATATTTAATATTTATTTAGCCCCTCGGAATTTCCGAAAATTGCACAAAGGCCCATAGCGAGTTTTGAATATTTATTTAACTCTCCGAAAATTCTGAAAATTTTGTAAAAGCCCCTAGCCGAGTTTTGAATATTTATTTAACTCTACGAAAATTCTGAAATTGCATAGAGGCCCCTAGCCGAATTTTAATTGTTCATTTAACACCTCGAAAACTTCTGAAAATTATAAAATGACCCTAGTCGATATTTAGAATATTTATTTAACACCCTAAATTTCTGAAAATTACACAAATCACCCCAACCGAGTTTTAGAATATTTATTTTAGACCTTTGAATTTAAAAAAACCCTAGAAAACCCTAATTTATAAAATACCCGAATTTGCTACTAAATTTCATAATTTCCAATCTTTCTACCTAAACTCCGAACAGTTTACGATCCAAACGCAAGTAGCATGAAAATTGAACGGCATAGAATGGTGACGACACACAAGTATTCATATAACCAGCATGAGATCACGTTCGAGCATATATATTAGCATGAAAATCACAAATTTCATACGATCACGTAAATTACCATGCAACACGTAGAAATCACGAGTTAAAAAAATTGTTTACGCGTGTAGGTGATTTTCACCTACCTTACGTCCGTATAGAGCGACGTTACGGGTTATTTTTACGTGATCCCGACCCTAGGAGTTCGATCCCGAGCTCCTCCACGTGTCCGCGGGTTTTTCTCCTCCTCCTTTCTTTCCTTCACTTCTTCTCCCCCATTTCTTTCTTTCTTTTTTTTTCTTCTCTCCTTTCTTTCCTTCTCCCTCTGCCCCTCCCTCTTCTTTCTTTCCTTTCTCTCTTTTTCCTTCTTTTCTCTTTCTTTCCTTCCCTCTCTCACGGTTTTCCCCCTCCCTTCTCTTTTTTTCTTTGGTTTATTAGTTATCATTTTGTCCTCATGTAAGGAGATGAGGGGATACCTTGTTCTTATTCTAGTGATTAGGTGGTTTTATTCTCTTTTGGTTTTATTACCTCATTATGTAAAGATATTTATTTTATAGTTATTATTTTATTTTATTGTACAAACCTCACATGGAGGTACATATTTATTTATTTTTCTCTTAATTTATTTTAGCCATAATTAAATTATTATTATTATTACTACTATTATTTTTTTTAAATTATTTATTTATTTGTGCTTTCACTTGTTTCGGCCCAATTAAATTTTATTAAAATACCCAACTCCCAACCTTTTATTTTGGGTCATTATTTTCTTCATTTGGCCAACTTTTAAATTTTCGGGCCCAATTGTTAATTTTGGGCTCGTTTCGAAAAGAAATCGTTTCTTGTTCGAAAGTCAATTTCGTACATTTCGAATATTATTGAAGTAATCCCGTATAAATTTTTGCGGGTATTACATAAATGTAGTAAATGCTCACCCTCAAATAGTGCACTTCAATTGATTTAACAAGTAAGTACATAAATCAATCTAAGTAATTATTAAGAACATGAGATTTATCAAGATTAGCCTAGATACATGGTCCCCTATACATGTAATTGTATTTTCGCACGAGGGTATGAGCATGAACAATATATCGCATTTAATCAATTCCGTGTAGATGCAAATTAACATTGCATATCAAAATGTGCGAGTTTCTTTCCCCCTTTTTATTTAATTTCTATTAAAGAATTAAGAAAGAGAAAAAAATCAATAAAATATTACTACATATCTATTTTCTTATGAATATTAATACTACTAATAGTATGGGGTCAGATTATTTTGCTTTGATCAATCGTCACGCCTAAAATTTTACAAGACATTAGAAAGATCATATGCCGTCAAGTCACGTCAACAATCTAAAGTCCTAAGTCAATAGAGTAGTCCATTTCGACAACTCTCACTAGGTTCACTCGAGCACTTTATTATTTTTAACTTGGGATTTTATATTTATATCACTCAAGTCAACACAAGTAATATTACGTCAATTTACCTGTGATCGAGGCACTTTTAATCAATCACCTAAGCGAAAGATCGTCGATGTGGAATCAAAGGAACTTAAGAAGGTTTCAATTTGGCTATGACTAAGAAGGGAAGGAACATTTTGGAAAATGTTGTCTTTTTGTAGTCTTCCATTTCTTCATCGTTCTTTTCCACCGGCATTTTATTTTCTATTTTTCATCCTCTTTATGTTTTCTATTCCCTTTTATGCTCAAGCTGAAGCTCCGCTTCTCCACGAGGCAATAGGAGATTATCGTAGGCGAAGTTGTTCTTGTTGGTTCTCGGGCCGATACCGTGCTCCTCTTCTCTTATTCCCTAGAGAGGTTTGAGAGATTATCGATTTGGAGAAATTCACAGTTATGGAATTCGAACCCGATGATGCGCTCCTCTTCTCGTTTCTCGATATAAGACCGGATTATCGTTGGAGAAGTTCACTTCGAGGTGCTCCTCTTTTCAGCCGTTCTGACGAGCGTACGAGATTATCGACGGAGAAGTTCACAGCAGGATCCATGCCACCTTCTAAGATTTTGTGATGTAGATAGTCGGAAGGCAGGTTCCTTTGGTCTACTTTTTGTGCGTTGAGCAATGCCTTCTTTTGTCATCTTTTCTTTTTCGTCTTGTTTTTCTCCCCATCCTTTTCTCGATTGAAAAACCCACCGAAAGTTTAGATAGTTGGTTGAAGGCTCAAAGGGTTTTCAAATGAAGGAAAGGAAGTTGGAGAAGCTCTGTAAGGAATATTTTGTAGCATCCTTTAATTTACGTAATCTTGGGTTAATATGTGTTTATTTAGTGGGCTGTAGTAGTTTGGGGTGACATATGATATTTAGTAAGAGTTTTTGTATTGGGCTTTAATATACAAATACTTGTGGTATATAAAGCCTCACTTACCCTAATTAGGGTTTTATCAAAAGAATTCAAAAGGTAAGCCACCTTGTACTTTTCTATAGAAAAACACACACTAACACGCACTCAAGGTGTTCTTCACGTTTTACACATTAAATCCTTTCTTTTGATCCTTGTTTGGTAATAAAAAGGGCCAACAAGTGGTATCAGAGCCTAACGTGGATCAATATCTTCGATTTGAATCCAGTTTTGCTCGCTTTCGACGTGATTTGAAGAAACTTATTGCTTGAAAACTCATTTTTCGATTTCTACACTATTTTTAGGTGTTTTCAAGTCTTTTTCTGTGATTTCTTTCCCTTAAGACGTTAGAAAACTGATAATGAGCACATTTATGGTCTTTCACGTCGATTTCAGTCAAGTTTGAGTAGGATTTGAGCTAGAACGAGTCTGAAAAACTGATTTTTTTTGAACTGTTCATCACTTTCGAGTAACGGATAGAACAGTACAATCGAGCTTGAAGGTTTCGACCGAAACCCACTGTGAGAAGTTTCGATCGGTTTGAGTTTCGGCGAAAGTCCAATCCATATCGCCCGAAAGTCTACAGTACCAAATTGCTAAGTTTCGCCCGATACATTTCTCGGCGAAAGTCCAATCCATATTGCCCGGAAGTTTACAGTACCAAATTGCTAAGTTTCGCCCGATACATTTCTCGGCGAAAGTCCAATTCATTTACTGTATCGCCCGAAACTCAATCGTCCAATTAGCCAAATTCAATCTTGGTCAATCGAAACGAAATCAATTTGGACCAAATTCGCCCGAAACCTCCTCATTTCTATCGATCGAAACGAATTATTCAAATCGAAATCCCTCTTTCGATCGAAACTAATCTTTTCTAAACTCTTTCGCACGATTCACACTTTTGCCTGATTCTAGAACTCTAAATTCAATTTCAATTGCCATTCTCAACACTTAGGACCAATCGCCGAGCTTGCCTCATATAAAATTAGAATCGATAAAGCATTCAAATTGGGTAGACCAAAATTCTAATTTCACATAACTCCAATCGTCCGATCCTCAAGCATTACACAAAATTCATCAAATTTTTAAATGGCGACAGAATTCATTAAGTGCATTTACCTACTTAGACTCAACACTCGAAATTACTCACACTTGACTATATCTCATTCAAAACTAAAAGCGTTTCATTTCGCAGATCTATTACGCGTTAACGATCATTACCAAACAAAAACATGGACGGTCTTGCCATTGGATCTGACAACCGTGCACCACTACTTAGATGGGGAGAGTACGGCATATGGAAGCAACCATTCATCAACTTCATACAAATCAAGGATGCAGACCTCGCAAACGACATGCTGTCCTCCATTTTTGAAGGACCTGCTCAATTTTGGACCATCATCCCTGCTCAACCCGATGCTGTTCCTGCATTTCCAGAGAGGAGAACTCCTAAGGACCCTAGTCAATACAATGATGCTGAGAGAGCACGTGCCAGAGCGGACAAGCTTGCCTGACACTACGTACTTCGGGCCCTACCAAATGATGTCTACAAGCAAGTCGACGCAATGGTCACTGCAAAGGAAATTTAGGATGAAGTATGCAAAATGATGGTTGGGACAGAAGTTAGCAATCTGTCTAAGAAGTCCAGCATCCTCACTGCCTATGACTCCTTCAAAGCTAAGGAGGGAAGAACTTCGAGATGTTTACCTTCGCTTCCTGACCATTATCAACGAGATGAGAAAGATCAACATCCAACGCTCCAATCTCGAACACAACATCAAGTTCCTTTCCACACTTCAACCTGAGTGGGGACGGATTGCAGTTCTGGTTAAGCAACAGAACAAAGATCTGGATGCTATGGATATTCACTCCCTACACGATAACCTCTCACAATATTGCCAGTATGCCAAAGAAATCAAGAACGAAGAAAAAACAAATGTCGACATGGAACCAATTGCACTCGTGACCTCTAAGACAAGCAACAGGAGCTCGAGTACTTCTAAAGGAAAGCAGGTCGTACAGTCTGACACTGGCTATGATCACAGAGACGGTCAATAAGATGAGCGCCAAGAAATCATCATCTTCCTTCAACAAACAACGAACCTCGGGCGGGAAACAGAAGTTCGTTGTCCCTGAAGAGACTGAAACTAAGAAATCTGAAGTAGTAAAGAAGTGCTTCAACTATGGCAAGCCGGGTCACTTTGCTTCTGAATGCTTCAGACCTAAGAAGAAAAACACTGAATACTACAAGAAAAAATTTCAGCTCTCACAGCGCAAGGAGGCGGGAATTGTCTTGGTTGCTAAAGAAGAGGAATGGCTGGAGGACACGTCTGACGAGGAGGAAGAAGAAATGGCCTTCATGGTGAAAAGCATTGATGATGACTCCGACGAGGATGAGCCAACCATCGGGTCAGACAGGACGGATGTCTCTTCATCCGACCTGGAGGTATACACTCCATCTCTAAATGATTTTGTTAAACTTGAACGTAGGATAGCCGAACTCTCCATGCATCGTAAAGATTACTCAGAACTCCAAAGCAATTTTGACAAAAATTATGCCTTATTAAACAAACAACAGGAAGAGATAACCATTCTTAATGAATCCTTGACCTTGTCTGAAACTAAAGTAAAGACTTTAGAAGATCATATAGAAAGCAAGGAAAAACAAATTAGCGATATGAGTAGAAGTTTGAAAGACAGCGAAGAAGAACGAGCAAATGTATTGTCTCAATTCGAACTAATCACCAACGAACGTGTTCGTTTATACAAGAAAGTCAAGGAGTTGGAGGACATTATCACCAAAAGAGGTCAATCTGAACGAACCCTCTTTCTTAGCCAACCTAAAGATGTAGAATTCTATGATCCCCGCGAAGGATTGGGATTTGTACCCACCACTAACCCAGAAACAGAAAAAGTACTCTCTCTGTACAACATTAAACGTTTTGGGTTAAGCATTGAGCAACTAATGCCCTTCGTAGGATCAAGGGAGGTGATTGAATCTGATGAACAGAAACGGAGGAATAAAGAACGGGCTCAAATCGTGTGTGACTACACAGAACTCAATAATAGCCACAAAACCAGAGAAATAACACTCTCTGATGATTACATGTCACCATTTGGACCCGAAATTCAGGAAGGCACTGACGAACAGGCTAAACCAATTTATTCATTTATCTATTTTCCAGAGATTATACGAAAAATAGGTGCCTTGACAGCCTCTCTAGAATCAGAAAAGAAAGCCCACGAAGAAGTGAGAACTATTTTGTCGAGCAAAATTTATACTCTTGAAAACTTTCCTGATGCTTGCAAACCCTCCACCTCCCGTCCTGTTCCAGAGTCCTCTACATATAAATGCAAGCAAACTACGAAGAAAATTCCTTTATCTGACACTAACTTTGTATCACATGTACCCATAGACAAAGGCGTGAGATCTAAGGAAGCAAAGAAGGTTCGATCTGGCTCAGCAAAAAAAACATCAGTCCCTGTTAAGAAGAAGAGACCAGTCTCAGACCTTTCTTCTCAAGTTCCCAAATCTTTTACATTTCTAAAAGTGACTTCTTGTAATGTCGCAGATCGTGTTTCGTTATTTTGTGCCCAAAAATCAAAATATTGTCATGTAAACAATGATGTATCTTCACATTCTCATGACAATCATTTCAGTAAGAATGCTTCCACGTCACATAGCGCTCATTCTAAGGACATATCCTCCACGCTCACCAATCATACTATCAAATCTAAGATAAAGAAACACACCACCACCAGAAGCCAGTAGAACAAGAAATTAAGGCAAAAACAAATTTGGATCCCAAATCCCAACTGCATTTCATAGGAAATTGTCATGCGTGGGTTCATAAACCAACTATCCAACAATCCAGCAAAGAAATAAATCTAGCAACGAACAAGTTAGCTTCTACAACTGCTATCAAAGAAGGGCCCATCTATAAATGGGTACCTAAACTTACTTTACTTGATCCTTTTTTGCAGGTCCATAATGTGTGGTACTTAGATTCAGGTTGCTCCTCACACATGACTGGAAACAAAGAGCTGTTGAGCAACTTCTCTGAAGGATTTCTAGGAAAGGTCTACTTCGGAAACGGTCAATCTGCATCCATGTTAGGAACGGGTGATCTCATCCATGACAGGCTGTCCATCAAAGGGGTGTCCTGCGTCGAAGGACTGAGCTACAATTTATTCAGCATTGGACGTTTCTGTGACAAAGACTACAAGGTGAATTTCGAGACCAACAAATGTAGCGTCACAGATAACAATGGAAGAGAGCTACTCACTGGCCACAGGAAGACAAATGTTTACTCTATTGACCTCAAAATTGTCCGACCAACGTGCCTCATCACCCGAGCCTCTCTACATCAGAACAATCTCTGGCATCAGCGACTTTCCCATCTCAACTTCAAAGAGCTTAACAAACTGCGATCAGAAAACTTGGTCAAAGGACTTCCCTCGTTCAGATATCACAAAGAGCATCTTCGCTCGGCATGTGAAATGGAAAAGATAAGAAAGGCATCTCACCGGACCAAACGCATAGCATCAACTTCCAAACCTCTCGAACTCATTCATATGGATCTGTGTGTACCTATGCGCACTCAGACCATCAATGGGCGAGAATATGTGTTGGTTATTGTGGATGATTTCTCGCGCTACACATGGACCAAATTCCTCAGAACCAAGGACGAAACTCCAGGTCTAATCATTGAGTTTATCAAAACCACACAAAACCTCTACCAACTAAGTGTACAAATCATCAGAACTGACAATGGGACAGAATTCAAGAACAAAAAATTCAGTGACTTCTATGCATCACTTGGAATCATCCAACAGTTCGCAGCGGCAAAAACACCTCAACAAAACGGTGTGGTTGTGCGCAAGAACAGAACCTTAGTTGAAGCAACTCGTACACTCCTTATTCACTCCGGACTACCTCACTTCTTGTGGGCCGAAGCAATGAACACAGCCTGCTTCACTCAAAATCGTGGCCTATCCACAAGAGGTTCAATAGGACCCCCTACGAGTTGATAAATAGCAGAGTGCCGGACGTCTCTTTCCTGAGAGTCTTTGGATGCAAGTGCTATGTAGCAAACGATCGTGAAGATAGAGGCAAACTCGACCCAAAAGCATTTGAAGGGATACTGGTGGGATAGTCAACAACATCAAAAGCCTATCGAGTATACCTCAAGGAGAAAAAATCTGTTATGGAAAGCATTACCGTAACGTTTGATGAAGTCGACCGAGTAGCTTCTGCACAAATCAGTCCAGAACCCGTTCGACGAGAATTGACAAAAGATCAACCAAGCACCTCCTCCGTGGGCGAACCTTCAAAATCTAATACCTTGAGCGACATGGAACTCGATCTCTTATTCGAGGATCTCTTCTCTCGGCCGTCGCCACCCACTGCTCCAACAACATATGTAGCGCCAGTAAATAATGATCCTGCAGAGACTAGCAATGACAATTCCCCTCCTACGATGGAAAATCTGCACATTGATGATGACAGTGAACCCCCAACTGATACTGAGATCATCTCTAGCTCAGCCGCTGAAACTCCTCAGCCCTCGGATTCAACAATCGAAATCTCTTCAGGAGAGTCAGTAATACCTCAACCTGGAGAAGAATTGGAACATTAGGCTGATCAGAGTGAAGAAGCAATACACGATACAAATGCAGCTGGATCATCACAACCTGGTACAAGAAAGTGGACTCGAGCACACCCAAACTCACAAATAATTGGGGATCCTTCCACTAGTGTAACAACTCGAGCATCTACGATAAATGAAAGTCTCTATTCCTGCTTTCTCAGTCAAAAGGAGCCCAACAAAGTAGCTGAAGCCCTCGCCGACCCAGATTGGATAATTGCAATGCAGGAGGAAATCAATCAGTTTGAGAGGTTGAAAGTTTGGAACCTAGTACCTAGATCGGCTGGGAAAACTGTCATAGGGACTAAATGGGTGTTTAAGAACAAAAAGGACGAGCAAGGAGTTGTTATCCGAAATAAAGCAAGGCTGGTTGCAAAAGGATACAATCAACAGGAAGGAATCGACTATCAAGACATATGCTCCAGTCGCACGAATCGAAGCCATCAGGATTTTCTTAGCTTTCGCTGCACACAAGAACTTCAAAGTCTACAAGATGGATGTCAAAACTGCATTCCTCAACGGAATACTGAAGGAAGAAGTTTTGTATCTCAGCCTGAAGGTTTTGTAAGCGAACAACTCCCAGACCACGTCTACAGACTCGATAAAGCTCTCTACGGACTTAAACAAGCTCCCAGAGCCTGGTACGGGGTCCTCTCGGACTTTCTCATCTCCTCCGGCTTCACAAAAGGGAAGATCGACATGTCTCTCTTTATCAAGAAGGATGGCTCAGACATTATGTTGGTACAGATTTACGTCGACGACATCATCCTCGGGTCGACGGACTCAAGAATGTGTAGGAACTTTGGAGATCTAATGAAGCAGAAATTTTAAATGCGTATGATGGGCGAACTAAGCTTCTTCTTAGGCCTTCAGGTTAAGCAGCTTCACGATGGAATCTTCATCAGTCAATCCAAGTACATTCACGACATACTCAAGAAGTACAACTTGGACAACTCAAATGCTGCCATCACTCCCATGTCTACCTCATGCAAACTTGATGCAGATTCATCAGGAAAATCTGTTAACCAAACAATCTATCGAGGCATGATAGGATCCTTGCTTTATCTTACGTCCAGTCGGCCTGACATCATGTTCGCCACGTGTCTCTATGCTCGCTTTCAAGCTAATCCAAAGGAGTCTCACATGCTCGCTGTCAAGAGAATTTTCAAATACCTCAAGGGAACTCCAAATCTAGGTCTATGGAACCCAATGGAGTCAAGTTTCGAACTCGTAGGATACACCGACGCCGGCTACGCGGGATGCAAGCTGGACAGAAAGAGCACTTCTGGAGCCGCTCAATTTTTCGGGGGTAAGCTCGTAAGCTGGTCGTCTCGAAAACAAAATTGTGTCTCAATCTCGACAGCAGAGGCAGAATACGTCGCTGCTGCGAGTTGTTGTTCACAAATCTTGTGGATGAGAACCCAGCTGCGAGATTTTGGCATAACGTTAAATCGTATTCCAATTTTTAGTGACTCAAAAAGTGCTATAGCTATAACAAGTAATCCAGTACATCACTCGCGCACAAAACATATAGACATTAGATATCACTTCATCAAGGAACATGTAGAACAAGGTACAATCGAAATGCATTTTGTTCACACAGACCTTCAACTTGCTGACTTATTCACTAAGGCATTGGATGAAAGCGATTCCAACTCTTGGTATCTAGGTTAGGCATGTTGAACCGTAAGACATGATCGAATGTCCCTACATGAACCTGATATTGTGTAAATAGGTCACTTATTATTTTTCTCTATGTGTTTTCATATGCATGTTGAAAATCCTACCATCGTATCTATGGGGAGTCTCATAAAAATTTATGCACGGATCAAGGGGGAGTTTTTATGATCTTTCATCGAATTTATTTTCAAATCGAATTATGGGGTAAACTTATGAGATAATCATTACTATAACCTTAAGACAAAAATTTTCACGGCGAAACTCAAAATTTGATGGAAACTGGAATATACAAATATTTAAAATCTTTTCTCGGCATAACTAACTATCGCCCGAAACTCAGCTCAAATTCGATCAAAACTGAACATTCAAGTATTTCAAATCTTTTCTCGGCGAAACTACGTATTGCCTGAAACTCCTTTAAATTGAATTGACAATCGCCCGAAACACGTTTCGATCGAAACTGAAAATCTTCTTAAATCTTTTTATAAATTTCTCGGCGAAACTGACTATCGCCCGAAACACGTTTCGATCGAAACTGAAAATTTTTTCAAATCCTTTTATAATTTTACACGGCGAAACAGAGCATCGCCCCAAACTAAATCAAATCGATCGAAACTATAAATTAGCCCCTTGTTATTTTTCTCGGCGAAACTGAGATTCGCCCGAAATCAGTTTCGATCGAAACTCTACTTATATATATATAGCGTTTCGCCCGAAACATAGTCTTTCTTCATCGATTCCCAAATTCACTTTCAAACTCTTTCTGCAATCGCACACGAATCTCATCACCATCACTCACGAACTCTGTTTTTCCGATTATTGCAGCTGCAAATCCATTATTGGTAAGGAAAAACATACAATCTACAGTTTTTAACTGATATCGTTCTCGTTTTTGCAGGATTCGCAGAATTAGGGTTTAAGCGATTTCGCTCGAATCGCTCTTCAATTACGTTTCGATTCAGTTTTTCATTCGCCCGAAACTCATCCCAGATTCAATTTCATATTTCAATCGGCAGATACTGTCAACTTTCAATTATTCTGTGATTTAAATCGTGCAGTTCACTACTTTCGGCCGAAACTGATTATTGAAATTTTACTATGATTCAATCGTTCGATTCAGGACTTTCGGCGGAAACTCTCTTATAATCATAACATATTTTAAATCACTCTATTCTGTAGTTTCAATCGAAACCAAAGTTTAATTTGAATCGATCGATTGAACTTCACTTTCTGCCGAAACTTAATTTGAATTGCAACTTGAATTTTGGCTGAAACTGATAACAATGTGACTTAAAATGTACTATGTCGCCGATTGACTGATTCAATTTCAATATTTCTTCTTATCGACGAATTTTACTAACATTTTTTTGTTGCAAAATTTCTCTAAGTCCTAAAGCGTTAACAACATTTGACCTTGACTCGTATTATACATTACCTTTCCAAGTGTTGTAATGGTTGGTTCCTACTAACCTCTTGATCTTATCTTACAGATATATTAAAATGGTGCGATAGATTGATGAGGTTTTTGCTTCAAAGGACTGG